>LPNX010692101.1:323262-360749 GCA_001517045.1 Pseudotsuga menziesii | reverse complement strand
ATATATATATATATACATGTTTATGTATGTATATATGTACATACATAGATATATGTATATATGTATATGTATATGTGGTATATATATTTGTAGTATGTGTATATGTATATATACATATGTATGTATATATATGTGTATGTATAAATACATACATATGTATATATAAATTTGTACATATACATATGCATACATACATACATACATACATATATAGAGAGAACAATAATAATGCAACTAAAGCAAGCAATAAATAAAACAACAACAACAATAATAATAATAACAATTAATAAATAAAGTTATAAACTAATCAAAAGTGTTGAAAAGTCACACCTATTGTAAAAAGGCACAATATGCCTAAGCCCTTATTATTTATTCGGCTTGTATTTGTATTATACAACATCAACATACATCTTTTATAAAACGTTATATTATTCAATTCAACGTCCAATCAAAAATAAGATTCTCTGCCCAATTAAAAGTTTAATTGTGTCATTGGTATCAAAGCACAAAGAACACCCATCATACAATTCATACTATTGTCGTTCAACACACAGCCATTGATCATCCTTACTCACACGAACACAGGTTTGTCGATCATTTGTACCCAACCACGCAGTCGTACATAAAACCAACGTACTTTAGTCCTCACACATACAGAGTCGTCACACCTCTATCCTCGTCGGTACCACCTAATTGTCGTACCCGTCATCTCCACACCAGTGCACATCGGATCTCTCACATGGTCGTACATGCCCAGCCCGATTAGTTTGTACAACACCTGTACAAATTGGAATCGAGGTAGAAGGTTGCTGAGTGGGAATGAACAAATAAAAAATAGTATTGGTTAAGATTAAAGAATAAAATTCTAGCAACCACTAGAGGGATGTCTGATTTTAATGCCAAATTAGAGAAATGATAAGAAGGTCAATAAGAATTATTAGGATTTAGAGGTAGAAATTGAAAAAAAGAATAACGAATTGGATCAAACCCTTGAAGATAGGATTGTTACCGAGAATAGAATGGAAATGCAACAAAGATTAAATAACCCGAGAGTAGAACAAAACCATAATCATGCTGAACTTAGGAATTTAATAGCCGATCTGCACCCACATACCTCCATCCCCCCACGTACTAATAACTCACTAGCATATTTTTTTAATGCATTTAATTTGAGTACTCCAAAGACATGAGATCATCAGTCAATTCCAACTCCCCAGAGGTTCCACATTCTCAACCCACCACCCCTTGGCTCAATTATACCCACACATGGATGTCAGATAAGGGTTAAACTATAATTACCCAAGTTTGATGGGGACGAAAAGCAATGTATCGCATGGATTAATAAGGATGAATAATGCTTTGACATCCATAATATATAGATCGACGGTGAAAAGGTTAAATATGTTGCCATGCAATTATATGGTAATGCTTATAACTAGTACACGTGGTTGAATGCCATGAAAAAGGTATTCTCTTTTAGTTGGAACAAATTCAAGAATGATTTCCTTAAAAGTTTTCAAGGCATAAACGAGAAGGACATTTTCACAAAAATTACCATAATACAATAGAAGGATAATGCATATGAGTACACATATGAATGGGAATCATTGGTAACCTGATGTTACGGAGAGAAATTCCTATGGCTTGGGGTACCACAACAGACAACTTGACTCCAGAAATCAATCCTTTCCTATATGCAAGAGAAATTAAATATCTAACACTAAAGGATCTCGATTCGTACCTTATTCTGGACGATTGATGTAGATCCCCGTTGAGCTTTCCAACTCCAGCTTGAATTAATAAATTGCTTCCTCAACATTCAATAAACAATACAAGCATACTATATATATTTGTGTTAGCTCTACTCTAGCATATATAATCAATAACATATAAGCATTTGAAATCATCCATGGATCAAATATTCATTCAGATACACATTATTGGACAGGAAAAGATATTTCTATTAATATAAAACAAAGATTACAATAGATACAACCTCTGTTGGCACGTCTGCGAATCGGAGAAACTGAGTCCCCCACTTGGGCCTCCACCACTTCAATCCTCCATCTCTCGATAGCAAGTTCACAAGAAAAAGGCAAGCTTGGGAAGAACACAAAAGTGCTCCAAGGGACAAAGGGATGCAAACTCAAGTATAAATTCCGACAACAATGGACTATAGTTCTCTTGCTCTCAATTTCTCACATCTCTTCAATGTTTCCAAAGGGTTCTTTATATAGCTCTTCAATGGGGTAATGAAAGGTCGAATCCGAGCGATCTCAAGGCATATGGAAGGCCAGGAGACAAGTGAGTCGGATCCACATCAAGCAAAACTCCAAAAGAATTTGGCCTTTTGCACACATCCCGATGTACGCGGTTTTAGGGGTCAAATCCACGTATATACGCGAGAAAGGGTTTAAAAGTTGCGTATGGCAATTTTAGCATGTTTTTAGGGATGATCTGGGAAACATAAAAGGTACAAAAATGGTCCATGGGGTCTAAGGAGTTTGCAGAGGGACAGGGAAGGCCATAAAAGTGTGATTCACCATGTGTGGTAAAATCAGCTGTAACAGATGCCCCCTAATGTGTGAGGTCAGAGGGGTCATACAATGGCCAAAATACATTATAAGTCCATCCCAGAAGTGGAGTGATGAAGAACCCAGTGGAAGACCAGCCACCCAATCAGCATAACACAATGATACAACTCTGCATATAACTGCAAGTACATATAACAGTCCCGGATACATAAGAGTACAATGGCCATGAATAGGCATGATACAATATGACATATGTGGTCATCACCACGTACAATATAAATAGATCATAATCTCCATGATGAAGATATACAAAGGATCATGATCTCCATGAAGGATAAAGATATATAATGGATCAAGATCTCCATAATGGCTGGAAATGTCTGACATATACTGGAATCAAGTCACGAGAGCTGAAATCTCATGAACACTGGAATGATCAAGGAGGTAGCATATAAGAGATGCCACCAATCTGGAAGGTCTTCGACACACACTGCTACGAGTACATGTCCTACTATGTGAATAGAGGTGTCGAGGTCAAACATAGTAGTCCATCGTCTGATTACTGATCATTGATGTATACCGTTAATAGACACGAGATCACCCACCGATAATGATAATGGGAATCAAGGTACTAGAGTGTAAACTAACAAGTGTGAATAAATGTGTTGACGTTGAACACTTGAGAGAATCCATCGATAAGGGGACATTGATGTATTCCCAAAAACCGTCGATCGCGAGAGAACCTGCCACTGATGACTGCAAGTCTCAAGGCACTCAAAAATGACTCTAGATTCCAATCCCAAAATAAATGATCTGAAGTCGATGGGATGAAATCCACTGGAAGGAGGGCATTAAGGCATCCCCCATCATCCAACACGAGGTACTCAACAAAGTTGTATAATGTGGAAGGAGTCGATCATAAGGTGCATGAACCAGTAACTGTATCGAGAATGGCCGACATGCAAAGTCAAGATAACCGAGGAATGGTCGACTCAAGTTTCAACTTCCTTCGAACAAAAGCATAAAGACAAATGGTGACTGAATGTAGGCAACATAGACTCCATATACAAAACTGTGACATCTCTGCGAAATAGGAGGCATCGACAGAGGCTCCATAGGGACTGGAAGCTTAACCAGTCGGTGGAGATAAACTCAGAGAAATGAGCACAGCTCCTAAAGTCAAACTTTAACTCAACCAACGGATGTGATATACAGTACTCTGTTCGAAGGCGACACGACTTGACAGCTGCCAAAGATAACATCTTTCCTTGTCTAGCTTTTTGGTTTTTTAATTTTTTTGGACTTTTTCAAATATTTGAAAAGCTTGAAAAAGAATAAAATTGCTTTAAAGTTACATACTAGGAGGAGACGAGTGTCAAATGGGCAAACAAACTAGTTCCAAGTAGCGGAACATACCTATGCTCAATGCAAGGACACGTGTAGGATAGCGACACTCGGGGGAAAGTCCCCTCCTGGTAAAAATAGGGAATCAAGTCGCAAAGGATATATAAAATGGCTCTGCGTGGCTAGACATGAGACAAGCTCAGGCTATATGGCTGATACTCAAAGTCAGGGAAGCCGACATAAGGCTCAATAAGGCAGGCAAAGCTCATGATAATGCAATTACAACTTGACATAAGGGAGTCCTTGAGGAAACAGGCCAGCAAAAGATTAAGAGGAGTAAGAGGCTCTTGCGAAATGTCATGGTGGTACTATACAATGGACTCCCACACCCTAAAGGACAAACTGTTGGCATGTGCACCAAATACAAAGAAGGAGCTAACTAGGGTACCCATGTGAGGTCAAGCTCTACCATTCACATCATGCCACTTCTAAAACAACAAGAAGGTTCCGTGACAAGATAGAATGGGTTCGTACCTACAGTTATAATGAAATGGTCATAAGGTCATGCAAAATGCAAATGAAGGGGAAACCTAACCTATATGCTAGTTTAAACATCATACCTGAAATCGACACGAACGGGTCAAAACAACGGTCGGAACGGCGCTCGAAAAGGTCTCCTACATCATATATTAGTAAAAAACGGTCCAAACTATAGAAAAGGGGATAAAAATTTTCAAAAATCTGAAAAATTTCTATAAATAGTAAAAAATTCAAAACATTATATAACATTTGAAATTTTTACCCAATTGAGCTGAGAACTTCAAACGTGAATTTCGGGAGATCCAACCGATGGAATCCGACACCATTTTTTCCAGGTAATTTCCCATGCCTTGCTCTTTCATTTTCAATTTTCCATGGTCTAATTTGGATTCTAGACCATCCTAAAGTATGTGCCACAACCCACATGAAAATCAAGGATTTTTCTGCGTATAGGGCTAGATATACGCGGAAAAAGGCTTAAAAGTCGCGTACATACGCGGCTATTTAGCAAACAGTCGTGTATGCGGAAGGTTTTTTAAGACATGTAATGACCCAAACTTGAATTAAATGTGTAGGATGGTTCTAGAATGGAGGGAACGTGAGCATGAGGATGTAGAAGAAGCAGTACGGGGAGATCTAATGGCACAACAAGCTCTTTGTGCATGCGGGCTCTACAAGTTTTGGTGTCTTGGTGGCTTAAGGGCCAAACCAAGACTGCTACATATGCTAGTAGAGTACTGGGATCCAGACTCAAAGTCATTCCAGATCGACAGGATGTCCCTCACCATAGAAGTGGAAGACATATACTTTATTACTGGATTGTCCTATCGAGGGGAAGTGGTAAACCTACGTTCTCGCGGGCCCGGAGGTGGCCTCACCATAGATGAGTACATAACAGTGTATTATTATTTGGACATGGAGAAGGTCAGGAGTCAGATCCCAACTAACTCCATACAGGTGCTAGGCCTAAAGGCCATTCTACTAACACTCGATAGGATAGCATGGCTAGCCTCACTCCACGAGGCCTCGCAGCCCTTGATGTTCTATGCAGTGGAGTGTATGAGGCCCATAGTTTACGATTGGAGTACTGCGCTTTTGAGCAAAATGAAGCAACAACTCAGTGACTGCAAGATGGGCAGGGTTTGAAACTTCGGTTTCAGCATTATACTGAGCATGTTCTGGGATTGAGCCCTAGGGTTGACGTTCCTCTTCATGGGGTTTGAGATCCGACCCAATGACATTGGGCAGATGCGATGCGCAGACTGGGTGGAGGTAGGGTGTCCAACCCCTATCCAGCTGATTTCTTTCCATGGTGGTGACGATAGATAGTTGCCATCGATGATTACCCCTATGTGGGGATAGATTTTCTGGGAGACCCCGACATGCTACTACCACCAAGATCAACATACGGTGACATTGGTAACGAATCCCAACCCTCTTTTTAAGATTTTTGAGTTATTTATTTTTTTTGTGTTTTTTGATATATGGAATCAAAAAGACATGTTTTTGCATGAGAACACATAGTGATGATCTGTCATATGCATGCAAATGTAGGACCATGGCGGCTTGAAGGCTTCCCTCATCATAGACGGAGGGGAAGAGGAGATGACATTATGGGTGTGGATGTGGAGCAGACGCTCCAAAGCATTCATACCAACTTCGTGCGGCTGACACATAGGGTACCCATGGCGCAGGTCGAGGACCTGCCTGAGGCCATGCAGCGCCAGGTGGTGGGTGTGCCACGAGCATGGGTGTGGTTGTTTCGACGGCTAGCTAGAGCCGTGGTGACATTTCACGATCAGAACCCCCCTCCTCCTCCCCAGGCTTAGATACCTGGGAGTGATACATTTTGTACCACCGTGTATTTATATTTTGGTGGCTTGGAAGCCCCATTTTTGTATATGACACTTATGTATTATCACATTTTGGATGTTTATAATTTTTTTTATGGTGATCGATTTATTTATTTCGATGTGTAAAAATGTATGTTTGTGATGAGCTTATTGTCTATGAAACAAATGCCAATCTAACACGTAGTTAACATAAGAGTCAACAACTTGATTATTAATTCTTGGAACATGTATGTATGTTATATTGTCAAATTGTCGTTCTAATAATCTCACACGTAAGAATCTTCGTAATAATGTTGGATCCCTAACATGATACAAGCCATTAAGCTGTGACACTACCAACTTCGAATCAAGACATACCTCAAGAGATAGAATACCATGTGAAATGGCATCCCGTAGAAGCTCGATAACAACACTATATTCAACAACATTGTTTGAAGAGGGTCGTAAACATACGCCTCTTGAAGACAATACCTGACCCGTAGGAGTATAAATCACCCAAGCAGCAGAGGCTGAGTGTTGAGTGTGACAGCTCACACCATCCGCGAATCCTATAAAGATGGAAGACTCCATTGACATCTGCCATAAGAAATGGAAGCTAATCAACAAACCCGATCGCCATAAGAAAACCCTAACTATGCAAAATACTGTACAATAGTATACAATAGTCAGCCCTGGCTGAAAATCATGCATAGTACTTTTTAACTAGAGCCCATTTCTAGGCTCTGCTAAGGTTGTCCCCTCGTAATCTACTAGCTCATAAGCACCCTTCTCTAACACACGCTTAACAACGTAAGGACCATGCCACATGGGGTTGAATTTTCTTGCCCCCAAGGGTTCTTTAGCTTGATCCCACAAAAGGACCAAATCTCCCTCACTAAACTTCCTTGGACGGACAGATTTATCATACTAGACCTTAACGCGATGCTTATTCACTTCTAGAGCCACCAAGGATCAAGCTGCTCTAAGTGGACTAAACGCTCCTCCAATGGGGAAGTGTCTGGTAAGAGCTCTATGGCTAGCTTCAAATAAGGGATCTCGCACTCAACCGACAATACTGACTCCACTCCATGTACAAGCTGATATGGAGAAAAACCCGTGGCAGTATTAACATCGGTCCTATAAGCCCACAAAGCAGGATATAACATGATGTGCCAATTGGTCTTGCTTTGTGCGATGGTTCGTTGGAGAATGGACTTGAGTGATTTGTTCACTACTTCAACCTGTCCATTCGCTTGAGGGTAATAAGAAGAGGAATGCTCCTGCTTATGCCCTAGCTTTGAGGCCAACTCTTCCATCATCCGATTCTGAAAGTGCCTACCATGGTCAATGACAAGCTCTTTCGGAATACCGAACCGAGTAATAATCTGGTTGAATACGAAGTGTGCGGCTATCTCACCGTCGGATTTAACTTTAGACATAGCCTCAGCCCATTTCATGAAGTAGTCAACAACCACGATAATATGATGATGCCCCCCAATTGAAGCTGGGTTTCAATCCATGAAATCAAGCCCCCACTTAGTGAAGGGACCGACAGTGATAATGGGATGTAACGGGGCAGGACTTGAGCGCATATTACGTGCAAACACCTGGCAAGGGTGGCACTTCTTGACCACATTGACACAATATTTAAAGATCGATGACTAGAAATAACCCGCTCTCAAGAATTTTTGGGCTGTAGAAAGCCCAGATAAATGACCACCACACGCCCCTCCGTGGCAATCATTCAGCACAAGCTTAGCCTCCTCATGAGTTAAACAACGACGTAAAATGGAATCTACCCCATGGCGGTACAATGTGTTATCCACTATGAGGTAATTCTTGGATACGTGACGTAATCGTTGTCATTCATCCCATGAAAGGTGAGTAGGGACCTTCAATGTTTGTAAATATATGATAATATCCCCATACCATGGATCCAAAGTTGAGATCAAGAAGATGTGCTCATCGACAAACGTATCTTCACAAACTTCCTCCTCCTCGCATGGGAAATCAGATATAAGCTCCGCAAAAATCAACGATTTCTTCGATTTTGCCGAAACAAACTCGAGATCGAATTCTTGCAAGATGACAATCCATTTATTATACTTTCCCCCGATCATCCTTCTAGTGAGGACGAACTGAAATGGATTGACATGGGCTACAACCAAGGTTTGGCGAAGGAGAATATAGTGTCTCAATCTTTGAACCGCATGAACGGTAGCTAAGGCAAGTTTCTCAACGTGGGAATAACGGATCTCCGCATCTATAAGGTTCCGGCTCAGATAATATATGACATGCTCTTGGAGCTCCTCATCCTTTTGAACCAAAACCATACCAATCATCTCCATGGACGCGGACACATAAAGTAGAAAGTCACAGCTATAGTCGGGTGGACTAATCATCGGGGCCGATGCTAAGGCTCGCTTAAGCGCATCAAAGGACTCTTGGGCTCGCTCATCCCAGCAAAAGGTAGTGTCCTTCTTCAAAAGATGCATAAAGCCTCTAGTCAAATTGGTAAAGTTCACGACGAATCTCCGTAAGAAGTTTGCCATGCCTTGCAAACATTGAAGATGTCTAATGTTTCTCGGGGGAGATAATTGAAGCATTGCCTCAAACCTTCAAAGGGTCAACTCTTATACCCTCCTTGGAGATAATGAATCCTAATAAGCGACCAGACTTCACGCAAAAGATGCACTTGTGAGGATTTAACCTGACCAAGTAATGGCGACACCTTTTAAATACTAATCTCAAATGGTAGGAATGACGCATTCTCATATGAGAATGAGCATCAAGGTCATCCAAAAAGACTTCAATAATCGATTTGAGATCATGGAAGATCAAGGTCATAGCCCGCTGAAAAGTGGCTCCAGCATTTTTAAGGCTGAAAGGCATCTTCCGATATGCAAAGGTACCCCAAGGACAAATAAAGGCAGTCTTATGTTGGTCCTTGGGTTTGATCTGTATCTGATTATATCCGGAAAATCCGTCCATAAAGGAAAATACCTCGCTTCCCGCACATTCATCCAAAATTTGATCAATAAATGGTGTGGGGAAATCGTCCTTAGGACATGCATGATTCAAGTCATGAAAATCAGTGCATATGCGGATCGTTCCTTGCTTCTTATCAACCAGAACGAGGTTTTAAACCCACTCCGTCAAGGGAATGAGATAGATAAAACCGACATTCAACAGTTTTTCTATCTCAGCCTTAATCGCGGGTGCTTTCCTAGGATTCACTACACACAAGCGTTGTCGAACAGGCTTAGCATTGGGATATGTTTTAATCTCATGTTCAACAATGCGAGGGTCGATACTTGGCATTTCATCATATGACCAAGTAAATACATCACAAAATTCTTTGAACAACTCGATATACTCTTGAATCTCAGCAAGGGAACATTCTTCCCCAGTATAGACATTCTCAATCTTGCCAGGATCGCGAGAGATATTGATAGGAATGGTAGGATATATATTCACCATGTTTCCATTAGCCATCAGACCAGGAGAGCGTAATGGAACCACAAGATTACCAATTCTCTCACTAAGAATCTCCCTAAAGTCTTCACACTCCAAACGGTCAAGCTCGGGAAGAAAATAAGATCTATGATGCAACTCTTCCCAAGGTGGCTCAACCCTAGACATAGCCTCAATAATAGCTTCATTTGAAGGAAAAACACTATCAAGGCAATCATGTGTGTGAGAAGACTGAATTGCCCATGCAGGCAGCACATATGGGTCCTCCTCCTCCGTCCACGAAGAGGAAGGACTAGGCTCTACAACACATTCAAGATTAGCTTGATATGCTATCATAGTTGCAGGCAATGGCATGTTCGTTTCGATGGGCTCACATGAAGGACTCGGTGTAGGAAGAGTCCAAGGATCTTCCATATGGGTTGTGCGAAAAGACACCGATCTCATTGATGATGAAGCCTCACCGGAACTAGACCCTATCATAAGAACAGGTGCAGGACAACTAAAGCTTCCCATAAGGGATGGATACATGCCAACACCCACACTCCCAGTTGCCGGCTGAGAGTGCTCTACAATCGGGATAGAAGCTCCCAAATATGCGGTAATCGGTGGATTCTTGAATGGCGCTTGATCAATCGTAACTATCTTCCCATTAAACGGAAAGCATACAACTCAAAATAGAGAAGAAGCTATGGCTTGCATACTGTACATCCAATTCCTACCCAGCAACAAATTGTAGTCAAGGGGCGCATCAACCACCTCGACCTCTATCGCAACAGTCTTCCCTCCCAAATAAACCTTAAGAGAAGGAAGAATCCTGTGCGGTCGAAACGATCTACCATAAAAAGTAGTCAACATGGTACCGGATTTGGATAACTCGGGGGAACCCAAACCCTTCTAACACGCCAAAGACATCACGGAAGTAGCAGCGCCTTCGTCAATCACAGTGCATTTGACAGTCATGTTAAGACATTCTACATGAATCAAGAAAGACACATAGTAAGGCAAGCGAGGCTGTAGTCCCGCGGTTTCAAATTTGATGACGGAGGAAGAATTATCATTGTTTACACCAAGGGTAGAAAGCAAAGCCTTCCTTTGCGAAGGACAACTCTGAAGTACTTCTAGTGCAAACATCGCACGAGGAGTGTGGCCCAAATCCTCAACAACAGAATAGCTTTGGGCAGCTCGAGCATTAGGATTGTGCCCCGAACGCTTAAGGACTCCCTTAGGAATGCGAGGTACAACTTCAAGTTTATCCACAGGTTTTTCAATATGCAAAGGACTCCCAGGTGGATCAGGTTCCTTTCCAAGGTCTGGTTGTGACGAACCATAGTCCTTCGCATGAGTCACAACCTTAGTAGCACGAACCATGTTGATGCAACCATGACCACTCGCCTCCGACGGATCTTGATCCCCACCAGACTGATCATGGGTCCTCGAGTGTATGTTTTGATTATGAGGTAAAGGGTTGGTCAGCACAGCTAGGCCCTGTGCTATGAATCTTGAGGCTTCATCTATCCGAGGGCACAAGTGAGTGAGGTGGTCATCCTTACACAACTTGAAAGGAAACTTAACCTTACGTTTAAGCTGCTTGTCCCCCCCAGCATTTCAAGCGTTATTGTCATTAGAATTGGCATTTTCATTCCTATTCCCACCCTTAAGATCGTTCTTACCCTTCTTCTTATTCCTTCCGGGTTGCTGGTTACCCATCTGGTCCGACAATTGCACCGAAAGCATACTCGCCGTTTGGGTGGGTTGAGACGAAGCCGTGGCTTGTCCCAAGGCAGATTGGTTGATAGATAATTGACTGACCTGTTTCACAACCGAATCTGTAGGTTTGGCACTCGTACAACCAACAATGCCATCGGCATGTGGTCCAAGTTTGATCTTAGGGTTGAAACTAGAACACGGAGCATTAGGAATGATCTCATATAACAAACTGGATTGAGCATAAATCAAGTCCAATTCCTGTGCCCTAAAATGGCTTGTTCCTCGTTCTGAACTCCGGATGTAGAGACATCCTTCGCTATATAAGGCAGTAACGATTTAAGGAACCATTCGAGGAGATATTCCAGTGGTATGAAGGCTTTAATCAATCTCTTTCATCTACGCCACTCTTGGATATGGTCCAAGATATGCGTGGCTTTGTCTTGCCGAAATGTCGACAAGAGTTCCATACCAATGTTGTAACGCACTGGTAGTTGGAAGTGGTTGAAAAAATTCATAGCTAGGTCGTCGAACAAAGTGAATGCCCCCTAGGTAGCTCTATGTACCATTTCACGGCAGGCCCGGTGAGGGTGCGTTGAAATAGCCTTAAACGGATCGAATCTTTGTGTAAGGAATTAGAAGAGCACCATAGGTGAAATGTAGTAACATGTTCACTCGGATATTCTCCTGGTTTGCCCTCAAATTTGGGAATATCTGAGGGAAGCTTCGTAGGGACAACCAACCAAGCCAGGGCACAAGATACCAGATCGTTCGTTAGTCTCAACAGGTCAGGCAGATTTAACATTGCAAGGAACGGGAGCCTAGGTTGAGCAGGTCGATGAGACGCTCCCTGATAATTTTGGTTCACATCGGACTGATTACCGTAACCACCATGGCCATGGCCATAATATCCTCCTCTCGTTTGACCCGTGTAGGGTGGCATGGAAGCACCATAATGTGGTGTACCTTGACTATGTGGGGCTACAAAGCCATAATTCGGAGAGTAAGCGGGTTGTTGATACCCGTACCCATAAGGTGAATAACTTTGTGCATACTGTGGTCCATAAGAAGTCCCATGAGATGTCCCATGAGAAACTCCATAGGTAGGAATAGATGTTCCGGAAGTAGGAATATGCCCCCCAGAAGTAGGAATACGACCTCCCGAAACAACAGGAGGTACTTGACTTTCAGACACAACTACGTGGGTAGCGGCAGTACGAACATGACTTGTAGCAACATTCCAGCCCGAAAGACCACGTGAATGTGGGGGAGGAATAACATTCGAAGAACTAGGCATAGAGGACGAAGGGACATGTGAAATTATGTACGTGGTGTTCCCTACAGTCACTCGTCTAGGTTTTGGTATCCGAATAGGACTACTAGCACTAGGTCTAGGACGAACATGTGATGTGACCTCCACCGCTGGGATGGAGGGTGCAATATGACTCGTGTTCCCAAATCTCTCCACATGGAAGTGACTAGGAATGCCCCCAAGCATAGTGTTAGGTTCAAACTCCGACTCGGCATGCGGTACTGAATCATGTGCATGAATACCAGACATATCATAACTACCATAACTAGTTCTCGCAGGTGCATGATGAGTCTCGTTGCCCGACATCTAATATCTGTGGCTTGTGGATGAGGGATCATACCCAGAGTGTGTAGGTATATCAGGTGAAGGATCATATGTAGGGGTAAGCTCTTCTTCTTCAACCTCATGAAGTGAAGAAGGTAGCTCAAGAATTTCATCTTCATGATCTCCCATCGTGTGTGAATCAATGCGAGAAGTAGTCCGCCTGGACCGTCTGTTTCTCTCTCCCAAAGGAGGAGGAGATGTAGAAGGTAGAAGTCCTGCTAAACGACGAGAATGGTGAGGTGCCGCACCCGAATCCACAATGACTCAAAAAATGAAAAAGACTCTCTAATTACGCAAACCCTAAGCAAGCTAACGTGCACAGAGCATACACCAATAAAATCTAAAGCCAATCATAAGCAAACAAGGGTAGGATATGTGAGCTCCCGAATGAAGCAGGTATGTCTCGCCTAGGAGAGGCTTGAGACTCCCATACACAACAAGCGGAGGTTCATAACCAATTATTGTGGCCCTCAGCTTCAACGCGTATAACGACTGTGCTGTCTGACCCCAACCTGGCCAGGACACTTGCAGAATAACCCCTGCAAAGTACCCCCTCGATAACCTAGGTAAGGCAACTAACGTCACCTCAATATAATCAATGCTCAGGCGGACAGTCGTAGGCAGGATTGACCGTATGGGCAGGGTAGCAAAGCCTGAAACTCTCGAAAGAGCCCCCAGATACGAATACAATCCTGGAAATATCTTCGGTGCTACTCAGTTATGACTAGGGGTCATCCCAAACAATAACCGCTCACACTGCCTTATGCTTAACTCCCTTGTAAGAGGAGGATCCTGAGAAACACTAATTATACCAAGGAATTTCACACTCTCACCTAGACAGACACATACATGTTGTTGTTTAGTGTTCTTGGAGAATTTACTCACAATGAACTATTCCAAGACCCTAAAACCTAATCTTGTTGGTGTACCTTATCAAAGAGAATAGTGTAATCCATTTTAATTAAGCGTTGATTTTATTTGGCTTTATTACTCAAAAAAGGTAGATGACCGTGCAACCAATGGTGTTATGACGCAACATGAAGTAAAATGCACACCTAACAATCAATGCAAATGCATTGTGTCAAATGAAAAATAGGGCATGCTACTATGTGAAATGCAAAAATTTTCTTCAAATGACAAATGCAATCGTTCCTATATGAAAGCCTGACTAATACTTCTCTAAGCAAACCTAGTGCAAGTACCATGCAAAGTGCAAAGTGCAATGCATAATGATGCAAAGAAGCAAATATTTTTGAATTTTTTGAATAAAAATGAGATACTAAAGCAAAAGAATGATTCAACCACCCCCAGACACTGCAAGCACAACCAAACAGCACTCACGCAAAGTACTAAGGTAAAAGAAATCTAATGCACTAATCCCAAAACAAAAAATAAAAAATGCAATGACAAGAACATTCTTAAAAAAAAAAAATTACCCTAAAAAAGGTGTCTCTGGTTAGAAATAGAGGTGTATACAGACTCTAGTAGTATCAAAGGAGACTCAGCAATCATCAGAATTCACCCAGCAACAATCAATCTTCCTCTAAAAGGAAAAACTCAGGGCATACCCGACTATTCACAGAAAACCCGCGTATGTACGCGGTTATAGCAGTCAAAACCGCGTGTATACGCGACTGTGAGTTAAAAACTCGCGTACAGGAAGAAGAATGTATAAAAAATGAAGGAAAACAGATAGGCTGAGACAAAATTCACACCAATCAGACACTACTAGGCAAACATGCCCCCAGACCCGACTCAGAAACAGAGAAATAAGAGCAATTCAAGAATATTGAATGCCGATAAAACCCCCAAAGGACAACTACTAGGAACTCCCCAGCGGATTCGCCAATTCTGTTATGGAGAAAAATTCCTATGGCTTGGGGTACCACAATAGACAACTTGACTCCAGAAATCAATCATTTCCTATATGCAAGAGAAATTAAATATCTAACACTAAAGGATCTCGATTCGTACCTTATTCCAGACGGTTGATGTAGATCCCCGTTGAACTTTCCAACTCCAGCTTGAATTGATAAATTGCTTCCTCAACATTCAATAAACAATACAAGCATACTATATATATTTGTGTTAGCTCTACTCTAGCATATATAATCAATAACATATAAGCATTTGAAATCATCCATGGATCAAATATTCATTCAAATACACATTATTAGATAGGAAAAGATATTTCTATTAATATAAAATAGAGATTACAATAGATACAACCTCTGTCGGCATGTCTGCGAATTGGAGAAACTGAGTCCCCCACTTGGGCCTCCACCACTTCAATCCTCCATCTCTCAATAGCAAGATCACAAGCAAAAGGAAAGCTTAGGAAGAACACAAAAGTGCTCTACGGGACAAAGGGATGTAGACTCAAGTATAAGTTCCGGCAACAATGGACTATAGTTCTCTTGCTCTCAATTTCTCATATCTCTTCAATGTATCCAAAGGGTTCCTTATATAGCTCTTCAATGGGGTAATGAAAGGTCAAATCCGAGTGATCTCAAGGCATATGGAAGGCCAGGAGACAAGTGAGTCAGATCCACATCAAGGAAAACTCCAAAATAATTTGGCCTTTTGCACACATCCTGATGTAAGCGGTTTTAGGGGTCAAATCCACGTATATACGTGAGAAAGGGTTTAAAAGTCACGTATGACAATTTTAGCATGTTTTTAGGGATGATCTAGGAAACATCAAAGGTACAAAAATGGTCCATGGGGTCTAAGGAGTCTGCAGAGGGATAGGGAAGGCCATACAAGTGTGATTCACCATGTGTGGTAAAATCAACTGTAACACTTGAGTTCTAGAAGTAACGAATGAGCAACATCTTCAGACTTATGTGCATGGTCTAAAACAATACATACAAGATGAACTAGAAATGCATAATATTACAACCATGGAGAAGGAAAGACGTAAAGCAAAAGTCATTTGAGAACAAGTTTAAAAGATATTCTCAAACTAGTTTCGATATAGTCTACTCAAGAAGGAATCCTCCTCAATCACCTCATGTGGGAACTTCAAAATAGATGCCCCGACATCTAAGGGAAGGAGGCAAACTTATTTTGGAGGGCCAAATAATGAAGGAATGAAAATGCAAGTATTGTGAAGAAAAGTGGGAACCAATGCATAGATACTCTCAAAAGAGCAACTCCCTAAAACTATATGTGTGCGAAGTAGAAGAAGAAGTTGACTCTGGTAGTGAAGGATAAAGTGAGGACGATGCAGGAAATCATCAAGACTATTCCTCGAAAGTAGAGGATAATGCACCGAGGATATTACTCATCACCATTACAAGGATATCTCAACCTCAAACATTAAAATTGAAGGGACATGTCAAAAAGAAAAAGTGTCATGGTCCTTGATACAAGGAGCACCCCTAATTTTATCAATTTTAATATCAGAAAGAGGTTGAACTTGTTTGTATACCAAGTACCTAACATGAAGTTAATGGTGGCGTATGGTAAAAGGATCGAAAATGTGGGAAGTTTCCACAAGGTTAAGTTGCAAATGCAAGAGTATAACCTAGAATCCGATTTCTACATAGTGCCTCTTGGAAGAGTAGACGTTGTTTTGGGAATTTAGTGGTTACAAAATTAGGCACTTACTCCGTTAATCATCAAAAACACTTTATTAAATTCAAGTGGCTAGGATAAAAGTACAAATTGTACTGTTTCCAACCACCCCACATGCAAATTGTGTCATCACATCAAATGGAAAGATTGATTCGAAAATGAACACCTACTTACATAATACAATGCCAAGAGATCGAGTTGCTAAAATGAGAAATGGAAAACTCCAAACCACCATAAATCTAGGAACTAATTCAAAAACACAATAAGGTGTTCCAAGATATACCAATGATGTTACCGCCAAACAGGAAGATTGAACACATAATTAAGGTGGAACCAGGGGCAAAACCTGTCCATATCAAACCTTATAGATATCCACATCATCATAAAACCGAGATTGAGAGATTGAATCAATATCTATTAAGATGTGGTGTCATTTCAAAGAGTAGAAGTCCTTATGCAACTCTAGTAGTGTTACTTTGGAAAAATAATGAACCTTTTAGGTTATGTGTAGATTACAAAGGGCCAAACAAGATAACAATTAAGAAAAAATTCCTTATTCCCTTCATATATGAGATGTTGGATGAACTTCATAGAGCTAAGTATCTTTCAAAACTATATTTTAAGATCGAGGTATTATCAAATCAAGGTTAAATTAGAGGATGTAGCAAAATATGCTTTCTGAACACATGAGGTACATTACGAGCATAAGGTAATTCTCTTTGGATTAACCAATTCTCTTGCTACATTTCAAGATGTAATGAATGAATTATTCCAGTCATACCTAAGGAAGTTTGTATTAGTGTTTTTTTATGATATCATCATATACAATAAAACCTGGAAGGAGCTCCTATAACACTTAGATTAAGTACTCACCATTTTGGAAGAACATCAATTCTATGCATAAATTTCAAAATGCATTTTCAGTAAGGAAGAAGTGGATTATCTTGGCTATGTAATATCGAAGGAAGGCGTGAAGGTAGATCCCAGTAAGATTAGGACAATCATTGAGTGCCCAAACCAAATAACATATCTAAGATGAGGGGATTTTTGGGCTTAATAGGTTATTACCAAATATTTGCGAAAAATTATGCTCATATGACTGCTCCCCTGGCAAATCTCCTGAAGAAAAACTCCTTTCAATGGAACGATGAAGTTGAAAAGTGTTTTGAAGCATTAAACAAAATTATGTTGTCGGCTCCAGTATTAACAACTCTAGATTTTACAAAACCATTTGTGGTTGATTATGATGCTTTAGGATTTGGGATAGGAGCAATGTTGATGCAAGAAGGCAATCGAATAGCCTTTGAAATTCAGAAGCTAAACAAGAGAAAATGTTTGAAGTCCACTTATGATAAATAAATGCTTTCCATTATACATGCCTTAGAAAAATGGTGACAATACCTTCTAGGAAGCAAAATTTTGATACAAACATATCACAATAGTCTTCAATATATTCTATAACAAAAGACATTGTCGACTGAACAACATAAATAGATGGGAAAAATTGACACCTTTGACATGGAGATATTACACAAAAAGGGAAAAGACAATGTAGTTGCTGATGATCTTTCTCAAAAAATAAAGAAGCCAAGTCTTACGCAATTTTCGTTACAGTTCCATAATGGTTGGATGAAATACGAGGTGGATATGACAAGGGCCTAGACACATGTTCCTTGATTGATAATGCAGATTGAAATCCAAGACTCGAATAGAGGAATGGCATCCTTTCGTATAAAGGTGAATTTACTTAAGATCAACATCAAAGTTTAAAATTAAGGTTCTGAAGGAGTCCCATGACTCACCAACTGCAGTAATGTAGGGCTTTTCAAAAGTTACTGCAATGCCAGGCATACAACTTTATTTTTTAGAAAGGAATGCATAAAGACATTTAAAACTATGTAACAAAGTGTAACATATGTCAGAGAAAAAAAAGTGAAAATGTCATGACTCTCTAGTTACCCCACCCCCTACACATGCCAAACAAGAAGTGCGAGGAATCACCATGGATTTCATTGAAGGGTTACCATTGTAAAAAGGGAAAGATAAAATCTTAGTGGTAATGGACCGACTAACTAAGTACACACATTTAATGGGCTTTAAGAAGATTGATTTAGCTAAACAAATTGCTTAAGTATTCTGTTACAAATTACATGGTTTTCCAAAAATCATAGCTAGTGATAATGATGCCAAATTCAAAAGCAACTTCTGGAATGAAGTTTGCCAATAAACTGGTACATCTCTTAACATGAGTTCAACTTACCACCCCCAAATAAACGGGCAGACAAAAATTGTAAACAAATCCTTGGAAATATATCTTCATATTTTTGCCACTGATAAACATAACAAATGGTTACAATGGTTGCATCTTGCTAAATAATGGTATAACTCTACTTACCACACGTCGACCAAAATGACACATTTTCAAGATCTATATGGGTATGAACATCCCCATCATAAGGAATTTACTCAAGGTGATATAAAGGCTCCAGTAGTAAGAAGTCAACTTGATGAAAATCAAAGGGTAATACAATTACTCAAGGATAACCAAACTATGGCTTGAAACCGTATGAGGCAACACGCAAATAATCATAGAACAGAGAGAGAGAGAGAGTTTGCAGTATCATATTGGGTGTTCGTAAGACTCCAACCATACAAACAATTATCACTTAAGCAACAAGGAAATATTAAGTTGGCTCCCAAATTTTATGGACCATGTCATATTGGTAGGAAGAACATTCCAGTGGCACATGAAATGGAATTACCCAATGAGATTCGTATTCACAATGTTTTTCATTTATCAAGTCCCCCAAAAATGTTGGGTCAACATCAATCAACACAAATGATACTTCCTACCTTAGATGAAGAAGGGAAACTCATTTTAGAACCAAAAGTTGTCATTCACTTCAAGGAAAGAAGATTAAGTTCTCGAATAATTAAAGAATACCTTATTAAATGGAAGAATCATTTAGAAGAAGATGCATCATGGGAGACAAAGAAGTTCATTCAACAATATACATCCTTACCTTTCTTTGAGGACAAAGCATCTTAAAATGAGAGGGCAATGTTATATATAAAACAAACACACACACACACATGATAAAGCAACTAAAGCAAAAAATAAAACCATTTATAATAATAAATAAATAGTTAGTAAATAAAGTTATAAACTAATCAAAAGTTTTGAAAAGCCACACCCTATTGTATCAAGGCTGAATATGTTAAAGCCACATCATCACGAGTCATTCTCCAAGCCAATATTGTGTGCATCCAGGATTGGGCCTCATGTGCTGAGGTAGGGATCTTGAGTTGGACTCAAGAATGACTAAGACTTCAGTCTAAAAGGTTATTCCTCATGTGTTGAGGTGAATATTTTGATATATCAAAGTGATGATGTCGTAAAGTCTTGTTGGACAAGGCTTACGACTTATGTGTCAAGTCAGATTCTCATGTGTTGAGGTGACCTCTAGTTATAGAGGTACACATGAGGTGGACCTCAAGTTATAGAGGTAAATGCTTTGCATGTTGAAGCATTAATGTTGTGTGATGTATTGCTAACCATGGTCATCGTTGCTATTAAGCATCCTTTAGAGACTGGACACCTCTAGAGTGAATTACTTTAGCATATGATAATTTGGCCCGAGAGTAATATAATATGATCACAACATTCGATAAATATTCTTAGTATAAAATGATATCATAGATAATTAAAGTTAGCACATATTGACCATGCAGTAAAGATAAGAGATATAGATAAATGCATAGAGTACATAGATAATTCAAATTGCTCAGGAGAAGACTTTAGTTGACTAAAGTGAGATAGAATTGCTAAAGCTTCAGTTAAAGTAAGAATATATGCATCAATTAAATATTGTTAAGATTCAGATAAAGCAACAATGTATGCATCGATTAATTAAAGGAGAACTCACAGGGATCACTTCAGTAAATCAATCAACATGATTTTAGTCAAAGATAGTTGACGATAGTGTTAATAAAAAGGAACTAGTTAACTAAAGCATTTTGCATGACAACACTTTAGTTAAATGAAAAGATGACACTTTAGTTAAACTAAAAGATGACACTTCAATTAAATAAGTGTGTGCATGACAACACTCGAGTTATTTTATTACGACACTTAAGTTAGTATCCTAACTAAGTGATCATGCAATCGATTAGAAGACAAGTTCATCATGAAGTCAATTAAGCATGATTTAATGTCAAAGAAGAAAGGCATTGTGCATTAATTGTGCAAGATTAAAGAAACCGAGGTGCATAAGAATGATCCAAGAAGGCAATTCACTATAGTTTGCATGGAAGGCTAATTACCCATGCAGTGATTCACTGCATATTGCATGGCACTGATTCTTACAAGTTATTTATGTATTGAACTCATTGCAAAGTTCATTCGGTTGAGCTCTCTTCTCCATTGCTCGGTATTCTTATTTCTTGCACTTGGGGTGTTGAAAGCAATCTACTATTGTAAAAGACATTCTCGGTTATCTATCATAACTATACTATAAATATTTACTGGGGTTTTTCATCCTCATTGTTTTGAGGGATTTTTTCCAGGGTACATCATGTGTTATGGTTGAAGGTTCTATTGCTTTAAGTATTTGGTATCTCTATACTTAAAAAAATTAAAGATAAAAGCTCAACATATTTGCACAAAAATCAACCTGGTATTAGAGCTCATGGTATGAAGGAGCTAAGTATTGTTAAACAAACTTGAGCCTATGTAGATCCTGAGGAGTTGAGTACAGTATTTGAAGACAATGGCATCGATCTTAGTGTGACCAAAAGATCAACTTGAGGGAACTTCAAATTTCAACACTTGGAAGGCCAAGGTTCTAAACATCCTGAAGGAACACAACTTGGATGGATACATATACACTATGGTGGAGGATCCTACATCTAATGTAGGGCACATCAACTTCAAGAAGAACCAAGATAAATCCAAACATATCATTTATGACTCAGTGAAGGACAACTTGACATTTGTGATTATTCCTTTGAAGACCGCAAAGGGATGTTTTTATACATTGACAAACCTATATGAGAAGAAGGCCCCAAGTCAAAAGAGGGAATTTAAGAGTTATTATTTATTTGTTGAGGAGGATACATTCTTGGAAAGCATGTAGCTCTTTATTATCTATTTTTATGAAAGATAACTCAAGAGCTAATGCAGCAGGTGATTTGTCTTCTCCAAATTTATCTAGAAATGCTTGACTAAAGTCTACCCAATTTGTTAAAGATCCTTGAACTAAAGAAAAGTACCATGCTGATGCTTTTCCTTCAAATGTCAATGGGAATAGATGGAAAATAACATCTTAATGTTGTACATTTATGGTTTGAACAACCAGAATGAACTTATCAATATGATTTTCAATTGGTTCCTTATTATCTAGGTTAAACTTAGGAAGGAGTTTATCTAGATGTTTAAGCAATGGGTGTTGTATTCTAGGAATGACAACTCGTGAATCCTCCTTAACCAAGGTAGAGGAGTATTGAGAGGATTAGGTGGATTACCTCCTCCTGCTCCAACCATGTTGTATTCTTCGGAATCTGATGAATTACTATGATCACTAGGTCTTGGACTATCTGGTTGAGAATCTGGAGGAGATGGAGGTTGACCAGAATGATTAGAAGTAACCAACCTTCTTGCAATATTGGATTCAGTAATCGTTGATCCTAGTTTTGTCACCATTTTCGGTTGGTAAATTACACTTTTTGACATCTATTTTTTCATCTTTTTGACGAATTTCTGTCATACATCTTATCATTCATCCTCAAGTATGAATATATTTGGATTTATGCAAATTCTGGTTTATTATTGTTATTTCATGATTTTATTTAAATTCGATGCTATTTGAGAACACGTTTGATATATGTGTGAATTTGTTTGCAGGTTATAGTCCTTGAATGAGCCAACGATTGGACACGCATCACACTAGCTATGCGCAGATCGCATCCAACTCACCATCCAGCTCGCTGATCAAGCCGCACATTGTTTGATGGCATATTCCAAAGCGTTAAAGGATAGAACGGTCTGCAACTGTTTTGTTGTCCATGCATATGGATGATAGAATGACCCTCGTTCTAGAAGGCTCATTAGCTTGTCTTCTCTGTTCGACACCATGACACCAGTCCATGTCAAAGAGAATCCTCACGCCACATCATGCGCAATGGAGAACCAACGCATGAGGAAGAAGGAGGAGCGTTGTGTGTTGGCATTCAATTAGTTGTTTGTAATAATGGTTGACTAGTTTTAGGAGCGGTCGACCACTGAAAGGGTCGACCCGCTCATCCCTGTAAATGATATATATAAATGCCTCCAAGCGAGAGCATAGCTAGCTAGTTTTACATTATGTCAGTTGATTTTAGAGAAACTTTGTAATATTGTTTCATGTTTTAATAGAAGTTACATTCTTGCTGTGTATATGATCTTGTTCGTGTAAGCTTTTAGCGAAGCGTCACCTTGATTGCTTAGAGGGCCCCTCATCAACCAGTGGTTTTCATTCTTGTGTGTATTTTCGTCACCTCTTTCCTTGCAAATAAGTAGGTTTATTTCCAATTTGTTTTTGTGATTAAGTTATTATAATCGTTCATTCTTTTGTTTCTGTAATGTATGCTTGTTGAAGTTTCTATCATCCATATTACACTATTAGTATGGTTTCTATTTCATAGATTAAAAATAACTGGTTGCGTGCATATTTTGCCTTTAGTTTCCTTTCCAGTCTTTTCCAGCTTATGATTTAGTTTTATATTGATAAGTACATAGAGTAGATTGCTTTGATATCTTAGAATCAATTTGCAGTAGGTTCAGTCTTGTCTTGTTGTAAGTTTGCTTTGGTTATATTTTAGTTTGTTTAATAATGTAGTAGGTAATAATTTCCTTATAATCATGAATTAGTTTAAGTTATTTTGCTGTTAAATTCGATCACTAAGTAGGTCTACTTCCTGTTCTTTATGCATTTTGTCTTCATGTGCACAAAATCAGCTGATAATTAGATCATTTAGGCTATCTTACACTGTTTTATCTGTACAGACTGTCATTCAGACAACCTGTTTAGACTATCATTTAGACCCACCTTCCAGTTTGTTATCTAGCCCTTTGTTCGACCTTTAGTATTCCCAATTTGTTTTTAAGCCCGTTTAAAGTGTTGTTTCTTTAACTTTTGAATTATGTTTTGATTGTGGTAATTAGATAATGGTTGTGTTCATCATTAGGACCTTAGGTTAGATTATTTAATGTATTATCAAGTTCCATCCTTAATTTCCACTGTCTCTTACCTAAATATGCTTTGAGTTATGCTTTGTTTTGTTTCTTTTATCTTTGATTTCCTTATTCAATAGTGTTGCAATGTGTGGTAAATATATCTTTAGTTTGGCTTGATTTATCCTTGTGTATGTTGTGTTTAGGGTTAGACATGTTAAAACTTTAGAGAAGCACACTAGCACCTTGTAAATTGATCATAGTAGTAGGACTTGTTTCTTTCACTGTGTGGTTACTTTGTAGAACAAGATTTAATAGAGTTATCTTTATTAAGTTTTCTACTTGCTTCTTATTAAAGTTATCTTTATTAATTTTTCTACTTGTTTCTTTTATTAAAATTGTCTACTTGTTTATAAGATAGATTCCTTTTGTATTCTTGTTCCCTATTTGATAGATCAGTTGTTCATAACATCTTTCTCAATTAAAAGTCAGTTGCTTGTGGAATAAATCATCATGTTTACTATCACTTGTAATTGGACATTCGTTAGTTTTCACATATTTGTAGATGTTAAGTTAGATTTCATTCCATTCAATTTCTTTACTTCTTTTGAAAGCCATTTTGACACTACTCCTCCTCTAGTTCCAATCACAGTGAATGCATATCCACGGAACAATCAAGGAGAGCGGAATTAGATAGTTCAGTTTGAACCATCAGGTACATCTGTTAACTGCATGTATAGTTTTTCTTAAAGCATATTCAGTTGTTGTAATTTGGTTTCTAATATAATCCTTCCTTGTATAGTTAGTTTCTGAAATTGTTAAGAAGTAGAATAGTTAATTAATAGGTTTTACTATAAAGAGTAGAATAGTATTGTTTATATCTTTATCTTTCAGTAATCGTCCATAGAGTAGAGTAGTATAGCTTGATACCGCTCTAGTCTAATACTCTGTTTTGGTTGAATGACCTTCATAGTTGAATTTATAGGAGTTTGACTTGGTTTTTCATTTTGAAAGATCTTTTGATCTTTTCTTTATTAAAATATTTCCACGACACCCTGGGAATCCCTCTACCTTCACATAAACTTTGTGTCAACTCTAAGTTTACCAACCTCGGTCAATAATTAAATATTAGGTGAATTAATCAAGACATTATAACACCCAACAATAATCCCTCTGGATGAAGGTTTGAATTGATAATTTGGGCTTCCAATTCCTAAACTCCACTAGTTAGTCCAAGTCCCAGTGATCATAGTAATTCATCAGGTTCTGAAGAAGACAACATGGCTGGAGCAGGAGGAGGTAATCTGGAGGAGATGGAGGTTTACCAGAATGATCAGAAGTAATCAACCTTCTTGCTGTATTGGTTTTAGTAATCCCTTTGGATGAAGGTTGAACTAATAATTTGGGCTTCCTATTCCTAACTCTTGAACTGCGGAAGATGATGCGTTATTTCTAGTCCTATGGGGTAAACTGAAATCAATAGGGGGGATACGAGTCTGCTGAGAATAAATCCTAGTGAGAACTCTTCTAGACTCTCCTAAATCTTGTTCGATCTGGTGTGGAGTGTAAGGGAAGAAGCTCGGTCTCTTTCTAAGATTTCTCTAACAACATTTACAAATAGAGAATCACTGGTTTCAATTTGTGGAATTACTAAAGTATCTGGGACACCAGAGGTATTGGATTTGTTTATTGGTAAGAGATCTGAATTAACTGCAGGGTTTTTCTGAGCATTATCAACCATTTGTAGTTACAGGCCCTCCTTCTAGCTCCATTTGTTGGCCGAATTCAATGATCAAGGCCAACTAAAGAAAATCAACCCACACAAGTCACTTACCACAACTTCAGGTGTGTTTGGATTAGTTGATTTTCGCAGGTTGTGGTCCTGCTACCATCTAGGTTCACACTCTCTTAAGGAGAGTTCTAACACTTTAACCTAGAAAAAGTAAATCCTAAACTAAATGATAGATACTAGATTCTATTTAAAACAACTAAACTAAAATTAACTATGTACTTGCAAGCTATATTAATCTATCTACATTAAACTTCCTATTTGACAGCTAGAATTATTTATTTAACAGCTAAAAGTATATTTAACAGCTACTAAATGAGAAATAACTAATTATGTCGAATTAGTATTTTTCTCTCTTGAGAGTCTTTGTTTTGATTTTTTAAAATATTTTCCCAGGAACTGTTCAAAAAATAAAATATAACTAATTAAATACACAATTTATTTAATGGTTGTTAAATGAAAATTAAAATAAGAAAATGAAAATTTAATCTATATTATCTACCTATCTTGGCCAAGAGCGAATTATAAATTATGCTAACAGTTTACTAACCATATAAACAACATAAATTTAAAAATAGTTATGACACTAAAACTTATCATAATTACAATTATAATTGTTTTCTATTGTAAAATAGTTTATGATAAAAGAACTGTTAGTAAGAAATTATTAGTAACTTAAAACATAACTGTCAAATAAGCAATTAACATATAACATTTTAATATTAGAATTTAAAGGTATTTAACTAATTAAAAGAATACTTGTAGAAATACAAGTGTATCAGCCAATCAGTTAATGTATATAAAATATTACTTAATGAAATTATTAATCAAACTTCATAAAATGATAGAAATATTATTTAAATCTAACACAAAATGCACTTTTGATTTGAGTTACTTAACATAATTCATACAATTATCACAAAGTACAACTGTAAATGAATTTAAGAAAAAAGGATTACTACGAATATATATATATCAATTCACAAAAACTGAATAAAAAAAACATGATACCAGTTGGAGAATCAGTGTTGAACCAAAATCATGATAACAAAAGTTATCACAAACTTGTAGCACTGTTGATGATTTATTATTCCAAGCATAGTCCTCTTCACTTGTACTCAAATCCCTTTTCCAGTGATTCCTTATAGCTTATATAATAAAAATATTCAACTTCTTCCAGTTTTAATGCAACTAACTCCTAAAAATAAACATTCAACGTTTAACAGCTGTCGAGAAGTCAAATCAAACAATAATCATAATCGTTTTGTTTGATTTAGAATTCTTCAAATACATTTAATCTAACATATAGAATGTAGTAATGCATAATTATCTTAATAGTTGTTAACAAACTTCATGATAATCATCATCCATGAAACTAAAACAGGTCCTTGAAAAAACTTGGTCATGATAAACACCTGGCATCTATTCCTTTATATGGTAGAAAAACTTCGTTGAAATAACAACATCATGACCAAAACCCTCCAGCAAAGACACATGTCAGCAAAATTGTTACCAAGGGTAACGCCTGGTAATAGACATCACTTGCTTTCAACATCAACTCTTAAAACACATTGCAACCTGTCATAATCAAATAACAATATATTAAATTTTATTTAAGAAATTGGGTTAAAATAACAAAAATAATAAATTTCAAGCAATGCCCACAGAATCTATGATTCTGTGGGTATGCTAATTGGCATCTCCTATGACGTGTATAAGTCAAAATAAACGTTAAACTGTAGCAAGAGAAATTCAAGTTGAAATTTGAAGCCTCGCAACACTTCTAACTTCTGATAATCTAGCCTGTAACTTCACAATTTTGATCCTTTGTTGTTCATACTGCTTCGTTAATCATTCATGGGTTACTTACATAGATCTTTTAATTGCTTTGTATTTGTCATTTTTCTGTTTTAGATCTTTCCATTTGCTAACCCAACTTACCAATTCTCCCTTCAATGTCTTTAATTCTTCATCTTTAACTAGTGCATTAGCACGTAACTTTTCAACTTCAATTTCCAGTTGTGATATTCTAGTTCTAAAATCCTACTTAAGCACTCTTTGAAGACTCTTATTTATCCTAGTAGGCGAGGAGTTTCCGACAGATGATGGTTTACATTCTGGTATACCTTGCGAATGCCTATCCGAACCTTCATTGAGTGAATTATTCATAGAGTCATTTTCTTCATAACTCTTTTCAATAGGTTTATCATTCTCAATGATCTTATGATCTCAAGATGTATTCTCATCTTCACTATCAATTTCCACTAATGGAGTCTCTTTTTGTTGTTGGATAGTTGCGGGAGTTACAATGGTAGCCATACTTCGAGTAAACCTACGAGCAGATACAAAGATCAAATCCCCCTACTTAGGTTTATGTTTATCAAACATTACAGAGTCTACATTTTTTTATCTTATCAAATACATCAGGATTCTGGGTAGGCTCTTCACTAATTTGACCAGGCTGTGAAATGACAAAGCTTTTACCAATTGCTACAGGATTACCCTTTGTCGCATTAATACTAACATTTTTTGATAGAATCAGTTGTTTATCTTCTGTCTACATAGGGTTAGCATCAGAATTTAACACAAAGGCTTCACTGTCAGAGAATTTTCTTCTTTTTAACTGAGATTTGGACAAAGCCAGAGGCCAAAACTTAATTGGGCCTAAATTATTATCAGTTAGAAACTGATCCCAACTTCTACTAGTTAATGATAACTGATATTGAACCAACATCTTGACTAACCCATGATGAAATCAACTATGTTCACACTTTATTATTGCATTCTATACATCATATGACATTTTTTCAAGACTATTTAGCAGAAAACAAGGGAGATTCAATTTTGACCCTTTAAACACCATTAACAACCTCAAATGATAAAAATGTACAGAAGAGTAACGACCATCACATGTTATATACCACTTGATGATTATCTGGAGTAATGATTGCCACTGGGGTTTCAATAATTTCACAGAAAACCCAAATTTATCATCATAACTTACATGTATAGGAAATAAGAACTGTTTGTACTTACCTTTGTCTATTTTGCCTCTTTTAAACCATTTTTCTCCAGTTTGAGGTAGTAGGCTTGCCTTAGCCACAAAATCCTCATAAATAATCAAAGTAAAATATCCTATTTATGTTACATTGTCTTTCAGGGATAGTGCGAATCTACGAGTTACCTTAGAGTTATAACCATAAAAGTTCCCAAAAACCTTTCTCCAACCAATTTTATCAATCAACCGAGAAGCCTCTGGCTCAAAATCTAACAACTTGTTGCCAGCTAGTTCAATCCTGCATGATGGTGCCATTGCGACAATACTGAGAAGATAGTAAGGGTTAGTGTTAATGGAGGCTCTACACCAGTTTATCCCTCTCTCCTGCTATAAAAACCCTAAACTCCATACTTTGTATTGCCAAAATGCGAATAACTTCATTCCTAGGGTTTTGATAAACAGGTAATGCCATGAAGACTCGAGAGAAAGGACCATAATGAAACAAACAACAAAATCATAACCATGTACATAAAACATAAATGAAATTGATTCAAAATCATATTGGCAGAATGAAATGACACGACTATGTACTATAATTACAAATGTCTAATAACAATTAACGTGTCAACTCCAATTTAGGATAGTCACCATGTATGATATGGATTTCGATTTTGCAAAGCTGTCACCATAATTAGGGTTTGATTCGAAATGTATTTGGTTATCGTTTTGATCATAGGTTTAAACACAACTCAATATGCATGGATGATTTCAAACATAATTCTAGTTTGCACCTTTATTGTATTAATTAGGGTATGATTCAAATGGTAATTCATTTAGGCATAGTTATCATAGGATTTAAAATGTTTACTACATAGGCCTCATTTTTAAATAATTTCATGTTTTAATTTATGTAATATCAATATAAACACATGAAATATATTGTTAATATTTTGCCTAGACATTATAAATTAAATTAACATAATCCTAATGAAATTAAAAGATTAAATCATGAGAAGACTATTCATAGTTGGAAATCATAATTGCAAGACGTATCTCAGTTGTGAAATGATATTAATAAATTATGATTAAAATTTAATGAAGAAAAACTGATTATTTGAAAAACAAATTGATTTAGCAGCTGCTAAATGAATTTTTAATTATAATTTCAATAATTCATCACAAGAGTCTTGCACGTGATTTATACTAATGAAACAGAAGTTTCAAGATTGAGAGTACCTTTAGAATCATAGATTATGAAGGAACTCTTTATAAATTTCTCAAGAATTCATAAAGATATACAATGTTCACCATTTTCATTGATTAAAACAAGATAAATAGGGTGAGAGGGTTGTTGCCTGCCAATAGGAGGTTTCAAGAGTCGATGGCGGGGCTATTTGTAGCCAATATTTATCCTTCTCTTACAGTACCAGTGTCGACATGGGAGCTGTATCCTTAGCAAATCTAAAGGTAGACGATTGAAATCCAGAGGGATCAAACTCTAAGGCAACAGTTGATAAGGTAACTCCATTGATTAGCTCGTCGTCCTTCCTAGATTGTCCTATGAAGATCCCTTTGTGTGAAGGACTGGACCCATCATTTTCTATAGCCTTGGAAGACACAATCCTTTCAAATATCTGAGCCAATCTCTAGAGGTGTAGATTGAAGTCGTATACATGTTTTGTGGGGGATAGAAATATTTTATGTGAACTTTATGGTTACTTCCCCAAGGATTTGAACAAAAATCTTAGAAAGCGGTGAAATCACACAAAGGGGGTGTCTCCTGATGGTGATGGATGATGCTAATTTATTGTAGATCCCATATTTCTCGATTGAGATGTTAGTTGGAAATTTTTGTGGTTGAAGGGTCTTGACAGACACTTTGTTGGATTGCTTGAAAGGATCTTGAGTGTCAGTGGTGGAATACAACCCACTAACTCACCTATTGGCTTGGAAACATAGGGGTTCATCTTTAGGTGAAGGAAACATTCTCAAAAAATGATTTCACATTGCTAGTACTAGGATAATATATTTTTTACTTTAAAGCCATAGAATCCCTCTTTGATTCCCAATATAAATTATTGGAGTATACACCTATGTGGGATAAGCTGCCAGGCATTACCCTATAGTTCTAGTCAAAAGAAGGGTTCAAATTGTTAGGTGACACTCTAGGTACTTACATCACTACCAAGAAGAGATACATTCTCAATTCTTCCCATTATGTTGTGTGTATATTGGTGGACAATAGTCTTTTCTAGTGTTTATTTGAATATATCGATTTAGTTATTGGTGGCATATCCTGTACTTAGAAGTTGGACTATATAAACATCCCCTTTAGGTGTGCTTGTTTCCAACAATAGAGAAATATTCTAGCTAATTGGTCCAAGCCTTTCCTTAAACATATATGGTGGGACAAATAGTATGGGGAATCATGCGATGTAAGTCCAAGTATCGGTAGGTATTTAGAGTCTGCAGGTGAATTTTGAGATTTAAAAGTTTTGGATAAAAGAGAAGGGTTAGTGTCATTGGGATCTATGAAGGCTAGACCAGAGGATGATGACTTCACGGACTTAGTTAAATATATTTCCATCCCTTTCATCATTGAGTTAAATTCAAAGGTGACCTACCAATATGTGTCAAATGATTAAACAATCGACTTTGATTTTTCATTATCTCAACTTCTAAAGGTAGAGGCTCTGTGGCAAGTGGTTGTGCCCAATTTTTTTTGTTTTGAGTAAGGCTTATTATCTGTCTTAATCTTCTATTAGAAAATAACATGACTTTGCTTCATTTTTGTATGGACCCTATAGTAGTAGGGGATTTAGTTTTTCATGGACCCCATAGTAGTTTTGTCTTGAAGGATACTTTGTATTTCTATTTGGTGGGTAAGGGTCTAACGATTGAAAAATTTACTGTTGACATCTCTGCTAATTCTAATATGATTTCTCTTTATCCACAACATTCTCTACACAATGTGGATGGAATATATTCCTCTTGGGGTGTGGTCTGAACCAGTTGAGACTATGTATCCTCATTCCAGTTTCTCGGTATGTGGAGGGATGGGACATGATTCTTTGAAAGAGCCTAAGGTATATAAGGTGGGTTGTAAATATGCTATTATTCATTCCAAAGAAAAGGAAGAAAGGGAAATAAGAGAAAGTAGAAAAAATATTTTATCAGGGGTCCTTAGAGTAGGAAAGACCCCTTCCTAGGATGCTTGATGAAGATAATCTTGATTAACAATCGAGGGTTTGGGGGGTAGGATAAAAAATTAGCTCTCCATCGTTTACTTGATTTGGATAATTCAAACATGATGTTGTTACAAGAAACGATGGTTAAGGGGGACATGATGATAGACGATCTTCGAAAGAAAGCGATTTTGTGTTTGACAATTTTTGGCTTTGGGATCTATCAGCATTTTGGGGTGTGTGATTATAGGGTATAACTCTAATTAATCCCTCTATAATCACTTTGTTGTCACCTTAGGTTTATGTATAGTGTTCCATAACAAGGATATGGGTAGTATCTTTATAATCCTCAACTTATACGAGCCTTATGACAGAAAACATAATTACTAAGAGCATTGTTTTTCAATTCAATTCAATAGCATGGATTTAAATTTGGCAGTTATCCAAGGGAATATTTGGGGATAGTCTAGAATCATTTTTTCCTGACAGATTTGAAGTGAATGGATAGAGATATATGGCTCCTATCATCCTAATTAGGCCAACTTGGAAAAATGGCAGAGTCAGAGATGGTGGTGTTGTGAAAAGATTGATATGTTTCATGGCTCATGAAAACCTCTTACAAAATATAGATATGTACAGATTGTGGATCAACATCATCCAGTTCTAGGATAATTTTGATATTTATTTCGAAGTGGGAGTCCGAGGTGACAAGTTATGTTCCCCTTTTAAGTACAATGTTAGATGGTCCTTGAAGGATGAATTTCAACAAATGGTTAGATAACATTGACACCATGTTGTGGTTGGCTTGGAGGAATCGTTTGGGGCTCAGTTTTCCTAGCCTCTAAAAATGATCAAATATTCATTTAAGTCTTGGGCTTGGGAAGGACATATAAGGAAGAATAATGTTATTGGTGAATTGGAGGGAAAAATTCTTGTGGTTTACTCAACACTGCATAGAGTAGTTTGTGACCAGGGGAAGCAAGAAAAAAAAATTTCTGTGGAACATAAAATAAATAAGCTCCTATTGGAAAATGAATTTGAATGGAAGCTCAAAACTTCGGCCCTCTGGATTACATTGGAATACCAAAACGCAATTTTTTATTCAAATTTTCACCAGGAATCATAGGAGTAAAAATTCCATATGGGAGAGGGTTTATGGTGATCGACAGTTGGTCCAATGTTTTATTTGAAATTGCTTGAGTAAGGGTCTCACACTTTCATAAATATATCCTAATTCATCAAATCAACATTTGTGGAGATTATGAAGGTGATCTCCCATTTCTTCGCATGGTTGATATTGAGGAGAATGTGGAGACTTATCGACATGTGACAAGGAAAAAACATGGTCATTATTAGCTAATTTTTAGAAGGACAAAGTCCTTGGGTCTTGATGGTTGGGTTATTGAGTTTTTATTGATTTTTTTGACTTATTAGGAAATGACTAGGTGAAGGTGGTGGAGGAAGTCAATCTTCAAGGTAAGATGCCTAGAAGTTTCAATTCCATTTTTTTATAGCAATGATCCACAAAGTAGAATGTATGGGGTACTTTGATGAATTTAATTCGATAGCTTTATGTAATAGCATCTATAATATCTTCGCTGAATTGATTTTTGTGTGTATCAAGCCTTAATTGTCCAGGGCCATATCGATGGAATAGTTTGAGATTTTAAGAGGTCATCTTATTCACAAAGCAATCAAGTTTTCACAGGAAGGTGTGCATTTAATTAATATGGCTTATGGTAATGTGTATGTCAGTAAATGGATATTTCTAAGGAATATGATTAGGTATCCTAGTCGTATATGAGGCTATTATTATTTTTAAACAAGAATGGATATGGATTTTATTTAAGTAGCAGTGGTAAATCCACTGTAAACGATTTTACATCAAACCAAGCCTGCTACTCGAAGGTAGAGCCCAAAAGACACATAACTTCACTTAGTAAAATACCAGAGCCTAAAAAATATTGAGAGTGATAATCATATGACATACAACGCAGATAATTCAAGAATTTTACAAAAACATAAAAAAAACCCAAGGCAGAGAAGACCCAAAATTAACGCTTATGTCTTCCATGATGTTAAGAAGATCATTTCGATGGAGAAGGAGGACCAGTGACCTTCTCCAATGCTATTTTGAAACCTACAACACCAACTTTTCAAAACAAACTTCCAATTTTTCCAAAAGCGCCAGCATTGGCTGTTCAAACTTCAAGATGGACTAAACAAATTCCTCCCTGGTTTTTCTTATATCAAATTCCACCATCTCCAATATACGACCACCTTCTCCATCCAACTAAAGTAAATAAGATTTTTGAACACTTAACTTCTTTTGGATATCCTGTAGATCAGCTTCAAACGACGGAGGAGGATCACCAGGTATGGCTGAATCTGAACTGGAGGCCATGAGGACAAGAATCTCTCTAAACCAAAAATTAGCAGCAGAATCACCCTACTGAAACCAACAAGCCAGACGATACTCAACAATTTTAGATGGCCTGATTATTGAGATGACAACTTTAATACCTTCTCTAGAACCCATATTTCCCAGAATCCCATTAGAATTCATCACACGATCTCCATGAAGGAGAACAGGAGGTGAAGGAAATTGGATGAGGACCATGATGCAGACGAGCTCGCTTTGAGAAGGACAAACTGATGTTGGAGATATACAAATCGATCCCATGGCTCTAAAAACCATACTCTCATGCATTTTTCCATGCACCCACATGCACCAATTGAAACTGCTAGGATCCGGCCTGTGGGGAGCCATTAAGAGTTGCCACCACCTAACCAGTCCACATGAAGGGCCCTTTAATTCGTTGCTAGCAGTCCTATGGGATCTTAAAAGTGGTAAGCCTCCCATTCAACCTTAGATCCTCTTTGTTCAAGGGAGATACACATTTTACCTTCACATCTGCCACCTCATTTAGACTTCTTAAGATATGATAAAAATATATCTTTCTGAAGACTTTGGCAAGTCTCTAAATTTTCATAATTATTTGTCAAAGCTTCATTTGGATAGGAAGAGAATTAGTCACTAGGGCATGGATGATTATTCTAAAGTCCCCAAACACAATAATGTCGTCTAGGCCATAAGCACGAGCTTGAAAAGTCCTTGCCACAGGGCAAGTGCTTCATCTATATTGTTAGTCTCTTCTCCGAGACCCCAAGAGTATGACCATTTCTTAACTTCATCGGGGCCAACTAGAACCCCTCCCCATCCTGCCTCCACTGGGTTTCCTTTAGACGTTCCATCAAAGAAAATAATGTATCGTTGACATGTGTTGATATATTTGTAACTTCGGAATGTATTCACTTGTATATCTTATATTGTACCCCGATGTTCCTATCAGGAGAATCATTTGTATTTCATTTTACCCCGATGTTCCTATTGAGAGAATAATTAATATAATAAATTCATGTAAAGTCATAGAGGTTAACCCTCCTTTGTTGATCGGGGGGGGGGAAAGTCCCCACAGTTGAGTGGCACTAGGGTCATTAGACTCTCCTAGGGAAGTAGGCCCTAGTAAGTAATTGTCAAGTCAGAAACTAGTATAAATAAAGAGTGAGCCTCTCTATTTGACACACATACTCACCCAGTTGTAGCGCATAGGTGAGAGAAGAGGAGCTCACACAAGTGAGAGAGAGAACAACTGTTGGAGATCATCTTTCTATATTTGGGTTTTATTGTTGCCATTGGTGCTCATTATATCTTTGAGGAAGTTGTGAGGTTTTTCCTTTATGGTTTCCCCGAGGATAAATCTTCATGTCTATTTTCTCTTGTGATTGGTTGCTGTGCATGTTATTCTCTTAGATAAGATCCTAAGACCATATTGTCTAATTGATAAAAATCTAACACGGTATCAGAGCTAACCTGAGAAGAAGACATTGTGCAGCTGCAAAAGCTAGGGCTTCTTAATTTTTGGGTATCTCTCCACAGATCATCAACAAAAGGAGGCTAGGCTAACTCTCCATTGAAGGGCACATCTTTCTGTCGAAGCAGAAGTTGATTTCGGGCATTTTTAGTTACTGCTGCGGGAAATTAGGGCTTTTCACAGAAGAGGAATTTTTGAGTGAGCCTAGCATAGGATTTCTCTCCTCATCAAAATCAAAGTTTAGAGACCAAGGTCGAAGTTTTTGGTTGAGTAACACTCCGGGAAATTCAAACCCTAGTTTGACCCCAGGCCTGAAAAACCCTAAAATACTAAAACTGGTATTTTTGGTACATTCTCTATATCTCAAGATTTAAGAAGGATAAGGAGCCAAAATTTTCATAGGTAGAAGATAAAATATTTATTTATCCTGTGTAAAAATTTTAGCCTCAGATTCACTATATTCTGGGGGATATGATTCCTCCAAATCAGGGTTCCAACCTCTCTTAGGATTCATCCCTAAACATGACACATAGGGAGAATTGCTATATCTCAGGCTACAAAGGTCCAAATGAAATTTCAAAAGATGTTCCAGATAGGGCACATATTTTAATTTTTGTGGTAAAAGTATCAGACCCTGATGTTGCAACAGTGAGACGTGGCAGTCTGTACAAGTTTGCAATGATGAACAGTCCTGAAAGAAGTCACCTTGGGAAAACTCTTATAAGTACCAATTGGTGAACCCAATTTTGCTCAAAACTATGGTTTTGGAAATAAGACAGATGATTCTACCTCAGTAGGAAATTTTAGACACAGAGGAGCAGTGATTTTGGCGATACTGAAGAAACAATATCAGGCATTTCTGTAGAAGAAATTGGAAAACTAGGGCTTCCTGTTCTGGGAGCTCCCCTCCACTGATTTTAGAAAAGAAGTACATTAGACAGCTTGCCTTGAAGATGCCCATATTTCTATCCAATTAGATCTGAAAGATTCCAAGTTTTGAAAATTAGGGTTTCTCTGACAAACCCTAGATCAAACTGCTCCGGAACCGGGACAAACACCTCAAATTGGTAAGATCTAATCTTTTGCTATTTACATTTGAGGTTCTCATTTCAAAATGACTAATCACACCAGCTTGATGACAAGCTTGGTGAAGCGGACAACTTCCAAGCATGGAAGTATAGGATCTCACTAGTTCTTGAAGTAAATGAATTGGACACCTACATAAGTTGAGAGGTTCCAATTCTAGAGGGAGATAAGGCTAAATTCTTACACAAGAAGAACTTGGTCAAGGCTAAGAGGATCACCTTATACCACAAGTGTCTTCCCTAAAGACACCTAAAGAGATGTTTTGACCAAGCTATTTTGAAGGGAAGAATATAAATCGGAAGAAGTATAGGAACTTCGTTGACTTATATGAATATTTCAGTAAGGAAGTTATAAGAGCCAGAGGGAGATAAGGCTAAGGCTAGAGCCAAGAGAATCATTGTAGATTCTATTAAAGATCATCTCATTCCTCATGTGTCATCCTTGAAGACACCAAAAGGAAGTGTTCGATGCTATGATGAAGTAATCGAAGAAGAATAAGATATTGCTATAATCACCTTGAATGGCCTCCCAGGATCATGGGATTTATTCATTCAAGGAATGTGTGCCAGAAGGAAATGATTACCTTCAGCATACTCTGGGAAGAGCACACACAAGAAGAAGCTCAACTCAAATAAGAGAAGAGAAAATGGGAGCAACTGAAGATCAAGATCTCACCAACCAAAGAAGATCCCTCAAGCGAT
>LPNX010692101.1:81852-319545 GCA_001517045.1 Pseudotsuga menziesii | reverse complement strand
ATGGTGTCTCTGACCCTGGGAGCCTTAGATTCATGTTTATTAAAGTGGAACAAGTCTCATCCTTCTTTTCTTGTAGGAGGTTGTTCATGACCTTTCCTGTAATTCAAATGCAGCAGTTGCATGGTTAGAACTATTTCATAAAACATATGCACAACGAAAAATGCTTATGCATCATGCAATTGTTTAGTCAATACAATATTCATCTATATCTCACATAAACTTTCTAGATGCCTTCCATTTCCACCATGACATTATTGAGATTGTGCACTAATCCAATATGTCAGCAAAAAGGTTTGATAAGTAACAATGGAGAGTTGTATAGCACCATGAGCTACTTACCCATCACATGCATATTAGTAGTATATAGTCATTAATGCAAACAATCTATCATGCATAACACATCACTGAATATAATCAAATGTATAACAAAACAATATTATGAAATGACAATTGAATACTTATCTTTATTTGTTTCATGGGTATATTCCTTCTTGAGTCTTCAGCTTCATCGTCTTCTTCAGCATCGTTTCTTATCCAAATGCTGAGGTGGATAAGAAGTTCTTCATGAGTTGAGATCTTCATATTTCTCATTGATTGAGGAATCTTCTTTGGAAGATGAGAGCTTGATCTTCAGAGATGAGCTTCTTCTTCTTCCCAAAGTCTGCTGAAAGTAATCACTTCCTTCTAGAACACATTTCTTAAATGAATGAATTCTATGATCCTGGGAGGCCATTCAAGGTGGCCATCACCACTTCTGCATTCTTCACTTCTTCTATCCCCGCTTGAAGTTGTTCTTTGATTTGAGATATCCTTATGACTGCATGGTCTCTGCATTCTGGATCTTCACATTCTTCAGCTAGTTTCTTAAGGTCATATTCTGATCTATGTTCTTCCCTTCAAATAGCTTGGTCAAGAAATCAACCCTCATCAATGTCTTTAGGGAAGACACTTGTAGTACAAGTTGATTCGTAACTGAATCATCAATGATCTTCTGGGATTTGACCAAGTTCTCCTTGAAAAAGGCTTCTAGCCTCATCTCCCTCTGAAACTGGAACCTCTATGCTCATGTAGGTGTCCAATCCATTTTCTTCAGAGAGATCATATACTTCTAGGCTTGGAAGTTGTCAACTTCACCAAGCTTATCATCAAGCTGATGTCATAGATCACTTTGAAAAGAGAACCTCAAATGAACATAGCAAAGGATTAGATCTTACCGATTTGAGGTGTCCGTCCTGGTTCCGGAGCTGACTGATCTAGGGTTTGTCTCAAAAACCCTAATTTCAAAAACTTAGAATATTTCAGATCTAATTGGCTAGACAGATAGATCTCTTCAAATGGAGCTGTCCAATGTACTCCATTTCTGAAAACAGTGGAGGGAAGCTCCCGGAACAGGAAGCCCTAATTTTCCAATTTCTTCTGGAAAAATGCCTGTTACTGTTTCTGTGATATCTCCGAAATTTCTACTCCTCTATGTCTGAAATTTTGTACTGAGGTAACCTCGCATGTCCCTGAGCCACCACCATAGATTTCATCAGAATTGGTTTCACCATTTGGGATTTATGATCCTTTTCCCAAGGTGACCTGTTACAGGACTGTTCAGAACAGCGAAGTTGTACGGAATGCCACGTGTCACTGGTTCATCTTCTGAGTCTGAAATTCAGACGATCGAAATTAAAATCCATGCCCTTTCTGGAACATTTTCATGAATTCCATTTGGACCTATGTAGCCCAAGATATTGCAATTCTCCCCAGGTGTCTTGTTTAGGGATGAATTCTGGAAGAGGCTGGAACCCTAACTTGGAGAGAACATATCTCCTGGAATACAGCGAATCTGAAGATGAATTTTGGACACAGTGTTCATCAAGATTTTGTCTTCGGCCCCTGCAATTTTCAGCTCCTGATCCTTCTCCAATCTCGGAATATAGCGAATGTTCCAAAACGTAGCAGTTTTAGTATTTAGGGTTTTTCTAGCTCGGGGTCAAACTAGGGTTTGACTTTCCCGGAGATTCACCCAACCAAAATTCTTGATCCAGGTCTCTAAAATTCGGTTTTGATGAGGAGAAAAATCCTATTCTGGTCTCACTCAAAAATTCCTCTTCTGTAGAAAGCCCTAATTTCCACATCGAAAATTGAAAATGCTCGGAATCGAATTCTGCTTCGACAGAACGATGCACCCTTCAAAGGAGAGTCAGCCTAGCCTTCTTTTGCTGATTAATTGTGGAGAGAGAACCAAAAAATAAGAATCCCTAGCTTTTGTAACTTGTGAAAGCTGCCTTATTCAGGTTAGCTCTGATACCATGTTAAATTTTCATATGCTTAGCTAAGACATCAGTATATCATTTCATTTTTCATAATAAAAGCATATAAAACAGGATCACTGAAAGAAACAGTATCACAAGAACAACACAGATTTATCCTGGGAAAACCCTAAAGGGAAAAACCCAGCAAAAGCTTCCTCAATATAGATGCCCCAAAAGGGAAAAAGGTAAAACCAACAAGGAGATCAAAAACCTGATTCTCCTCCTTCTCCAGCAACTTCTCTCCTCCATAAGTGCGCTATTCCAAGTGAGTGTGTATGTCTCAAATGAGGAGCACTACACCTCTATTTATATTCATCCGTTTACTTAAATTTTACTCAATTAACATGTCGGCTTAAGTTAACTCATGTAGGCTCGAGTTACACATGTAGGCTCAAGTAACCACACTGGGGTGCTGATGACCCACCTTTACAATTAGAGGGGACTACCTCATGACTCTTATTAGTTCTTCCGATTAGGAGCATCGGGGTACAATGTAATACAAGTGGTTCTCCCGGTTGGACCATCGGGGACCACAAAAGATACATAAAGAATATTCTTCGAAGTTACAATATTTCAACAATGAGGAATTCGAAGGACTAAACTCTTGAAGAACCTCTTATCCATCTTAGCATTTGGATAAGAAACGATGTTGTTATGAATGAAGAAGATGATGAAGCTAAAGGCTCAAGAAGGAGTCTACCCACAAAATGAATAAAGATAAGTATTCAATTGTCATTTCATGATATTATTTTGTTATGCATTTGTTTATATTCAGTTCATGGGTAAGTAGCCCATGGGGCTATACAAATCTCCATTGCTACTTATCTAGAATGAAACCTCTTTGCTGACATATTGGATTAGTGCACAATCTCAATGATGTCATGGTAGATATGGAAGGCATCTAGAAAATTTCCATGAGATATGGATGAATGTTGTATTGGCTAAAATAGGTGCATGATTGTATCTTTATTCATAATAATTTCCCATTATGAATATTCCTTATGAAATGTTTCTAACCATACAACTAATGCATTTGACTTGTAGGAAAGATTGCGTACAATTACCTACAAGAAAAGAAGGATGAGACTTGTTCCGAAGAACAAGTGACGATAGTTTGAGAAATAATCCAAGATGAAGAATAATATGATGATACTTTCAAAGAAAGAAAGAGGTCTCAGACACAATGCAGTTACGTGACACTATTAAGTGACATCATTGATGCAGAGCCTTCCAACTATGAAGAAATAAAGGGAAGGAGAGTACTAGTTCAAGAAGAATGATGTCTGGGATGTGGTTCTAAGACCAGAAGGGAAGTCTATTGTGACCTCCAAGTGGATCGACAAGATCTAGCATGTTGTAGATGGCAACATCGTGGGATACAAGGCAAGATTCGTAGCATGAGGCTTCTCACAGAATGAAGGCATAGACTACGAAGAGACATTTTCAGCCACTGGGAGTTGAGACACATGACAATATAGACTCATGTGTGCAAATTAAAGAAGGCTTTGTACGAGCTCAGAAGACACCCATAGGATAACACATACATGAGAAGCTTGAAGATCACCTAGAGTAATGAAGATCTTAACCTTTTGCTACAAGGTTTAAGATGAAAGCCTATACAGGATGACAAGCTCACAGATGGGTGTGAGAAGAATGTTTTCAAGATAGAGGATCTTGGTATCCAGTGACCCTAGATGGATACATAGAATATTAGTAGCAAAGCAAGCTACTTGTCACTCCAGTAGAGAATGTTTCAATGCATAGAGTACGAAAGGCAGAAGGAGAATGATGCTCCACTTCAGAGGGAGTGACTGCAAAATATCCTGAGATTCGACATGGTATGACAGGATGGACAGCTTACTGATGGATCCAGGCTTTACTGAGAGTAAAGCGGATTCCAACCTTTAATTCAAGGTTGAAGACGGAATACCAGTGATGCTCTTGTTATATGTCGATGATTTGTTCCTAACATAAAAGAGGAACTCATTAAAGTTGCAAGAAGGAGATTTGCTGCTAAGTTCAAGATGAAGGACTTGGACATGATGCACTACTTTCTAGGCATGGAGGTGTGGCAAAATGCGGGTGGAATCTCCCTGGGAGAAGGGAAGTATGCAGTAGAGATCCTGAAGAGGTTCAGGATGATGGTCTGCAAGGCCATGACCACACCTATGGCCTCGAACCTGAAGCTATTGAGTGTTGCTTCATCAAAGTCGATTGATGCTATGATGTATCATCAGATGATTGGGTCCTTGATGTTCTTGACGGATACGAGACCAAATATTTGCTTTGTTGTGAACACACTGAGCCAGTTCTTGATGGATCCAAGACATGTTCACCTGATGGTTGAAAAGCATGTAGTGAGATACATAAAGGGTACAATTGATTATGGGCTCAAGTATGAATCGAATCAAAATATTAACCTAGAGGGTTATGTGGATTCGGATTGGGCAGGCAGTGCCATTGATAGGAAGAGCACTTCAGGGTGCTGCTTCTGTATGAGATCAGGTGTGATCTCTTGGTTTAATAGGAAGCAGTATTGCATGGCGCTAAGTATAGTAGAGGCAAAATATGTTGCCACTTGCTCGGCTATTTGGGAGGTTTTATGTTTCTTTTGAAAAATACTATTTGATTTGATTGATCTACCTTGCATTTTTGTATGATGCAGAGAGGAGAAGTGAAGCTCCAATATGTGATCTAGATTGAGATCTCTCGAAAGAGGGAGTCATAACATATCTGGTGAGACAGGTTGTCTGAGCATAAAATCCTGGCGAATCTCATAGGTTTCTCAGACATAAACAGTCCTGTAGGTTGTCCTTGGATGTAATCAATCATGGCAAAGCTCGCAGGTTATCCTTAGCCGTAAACAGTCCTGTAGGTTTTCCTTGGATGTAATCAGTCATGGCAAAGCTCACAGGTTATGCTTAGATGTTATCAACACTGATGTGATTCTATTCTAGAAATGGCCAGAGTGAAGTTTGAGTACTTCAAGGAGAAGCTTGGTGTTATCTAGATTGAGGTTCCTTCCAAGGAGAAGTGACGAGTTTGTGTGCCTTTCTGACATGGTGGTAGGATTGGTTCCTCCCATAGTCAGATATAAGTGTTGTGCCTTTTTGACATGGTGGTAGGATTGGTTCCTCCCATGGTCAGATGTAAGTGTTGTGCCCTTCTGACATGGTGGTAGGATGGGTTCCTCCCATGGTCAGATATAAGTGCAGAGAACTACATCCAGTATGAAAAAGGACTGGCTCTGTAGTAGAAGTCCTTGCAGAGGGCAAGGCCTACATCCAACATGAAAAAGGGCTGGCTCTATAGAAGTACATCCAACATGAAAAAGGGCTTGCTCTGTAGTGGGATACATCCAACATGAAAAAGGACTAGCTCTATAGAGGTACATCCAACATGAAAAAGGGCTAGCTCTGTAGAGGCCTACATCTAGTATGAAAAAGGACTAGCTCTGTAGAGGTACATCCAGTATGAAAAAGGACTGGCTCTATGAAGTCACATCCAGCATGAAAAAGGGCTGGCTCTGTCAATGAATACCTACATGGAGCCTAGGCCTACAACCAGCATGAAAAAGGGTTGGTTCTATAGAACTTCCTATGGTGAGAAGAATTGAGAAATAACACCATTTGATCGAGATAGTGGAAGCAATGATGATGATGATGATCCGGTGATGATCCAACTTTGATGATGATCCCGTGATGATTTAGCTTTGATCTAGTGGCGAAGACTTGTGCTGATGAATTGTGTCAAGAGAACACCTTCCTAGTTAAGAGGGAATGTTGATGTATTTGTAAATTCTGAATGTATTCACTTGTATATCTTATATTGTACCACGATGTTCCTATCGGGAGAATCATTTGTATTTCATTGTACCCCGATGTTCCTATAGGGAGAATCATTAATATAATAAAGTCATGTAAATTCATAGAGGTTAACCCTCCTTTGTTGATTGGGGAGAAAAGTCCCCACAGTTGAGGGGCACTAGGGTTATTAGACTCTCCTAGAGAAGTCGGCCCTAGTAAGTAATTGTCAAGTCGAAAACTAGTATAAATAGAGAGTGAGCCTCTCTATTTGACACACACACTCACCCAACTATAGTGCAAAGGTGAGAGAAGAGGAGCTCACACAAGTGAGAGAGAGAACAACCGTTGGAGATCATCTTTCTATCTTTGGGTTTTACTGCTGCCATTGGTGCTCATTCTATCTCTGAGGAAGTTGCAGGGTTTTTTCCTTTATGGTTTCCCCGAGGATAAATCTTTGTTTCTATTGTCTCTTGTGATTGATTGATGTGCATGTTATTCTATCAGATAAGATCCTAATATCATATTGTCTAATTGATAAAAATTTAACAGCTTCATTTGGATAGGAAGAGAATTAGTCACCAGGGCATGGATGATTATTCTAGAGTCCCCAAAAACAATAATTTTGTCTAGGCCATAAGCACAAGCTTGAAAAAGTCCTTGCCACATGGCAAGTGCTTCGTCTATGTTGTTAGTCTCTTCTCCGAGACCCCAATAGTATGACCATTTCTAAACTTCATCGGGGCCAACTAGAACCCCTCCCCATCCTTCCTCCATTGGGTTTCCTTTAGATGCTCCATAAAAAAAAATGTATCGTTGACATGTGCTTAGCCATTTGGAAAAATCAAGCTTCCCCAATTCGATTTCCCAAGGAGATGGTCTTGAAATAACAGGAACAATTATAGTTCGAAGATCTAGAGAGAGACTATGCAACCAAGATTTTTAGGAGGGGGTAAGCGGATGTTTATTAGAATCAATCCAAAGGAATATAATATAGTCCCCTAGCAGAGCAGTAACTTTGATAGTCACTTGAGTAACTAAGGAAGATTTGTCTCTAAAAGTGCGAGCATTTATTTTGATCCAAAGCTTCTAGAGGATAAATTTTGGAAGAGTCAACCAACAGGACTTAACTAGCTCATTTTTTAGATCAGAGAAATGACACAGAGAGGACCAATTATTCAACGAAGATAGAATATTTTGGGGGAGATGAATCGAATCTGACCAAAAGGAGAGAGCTTGAGTCCATACATTTTCTACAAAGGGACATGATAGTAGCAGATGACATGCTGATTCCTCTTGAGAAAGATAGAAGCGACATCGAGTCGGGCCCTCCCAACCTTTTCTCCGGAGATTGTCTCCCGTTAGAATTCTATTATGGGCTAAGGTCCAGATAAAAAAAATCAACTTTAGGGAGACTTTTTATTTTCCATATGTTGTTCCAAAGAGCTGGATCACCAAGGACTTGCGGAGCTTGTAACCTGCTACTGCGGAATAAAGACCTAATTTATTGCCCCAGCCCTGAGTGTCTTTGATATTTTTTGCAATCGGGGACTTCCCTTGGAGAGAGAAGAGCAGAGCTAATTTCTCTTCATGAAGGTGAGAAGGGCACTTCAACAAGATCCAATCTTTCCAATCTTTGGTACTGTTAGTGCTCCAATCAAAGATATCCCAAAGAGTAACAATATTATGGTCCTTAAGGAAGGATTTGATTTGGGAAGTGCCAGGAGTAAGGTTTAGAGGCGGATATCCTAGAATTGAATCTTCCTGAATTCTGATTTGCATATCATTTCTTAGGATCCAAGTGAGATTAGGAGAGAAGAAACCATGGGCTTGCATGCATATGGAACAAATAAATGAACCTTTTGTGACTCTTGGGGAGTTGTTTAGACATCTGAGCCAAGTTCCAGAGAGATATTTTTTCCACAGGGATTGCTTACTCCAAGAGTTCTTTCCAGAAACCACATTCCAAAGAAGCTTATCTCCTAAATCCAAATTCTGAGTTCGAAGGCCACGAATTTGGAGGCCTCCTTCTGAGATTGGCCTTGATATCCCCCCCCCAACCAATCAACAAGAGCATATTTTCATTTTGCTTCTGTCTTTTCCATAGAATACCTATGAGAAGAGCCTCAATCTTTGAGATGATACCTATAGGAGCTCATAGTATGGAACTTTGGTAGAGAGGAATGCTAGAAAGAACTGACTTAATGAGCATAACTCTCCCTGTTGGATTTAGCCAAGAGGAACCCAAGTACTTATTCTGGCCTATATTTTATTTATCGTTGGAATCCAATTGGAGGATCTTGGAGTAGCTCTAATATAGTAACGCCTAAGTATTTGAAGGCCTCTCACTGAGTTTTCCCTTCCATTTCCATAATTTTGGAGATTTCTAACATTTCATTAGGAGGCCGATTCCAACCATAAATTTGACTTTTCCTGTAGTTGATTCGGCTGCCCGAAGCACCTTGGTACGTATCTAACTCTTTTTTGAACTTTCTAGCTGAGAATATCCTCGCTCCCCCCAAAAGAATAATATCATCAACAAATTGTGCATGGTTAATATATTTGACTCCTCGAGCTATACAAAGACCAATAAGCTCTTGCTGCAGTTGGCTATGATCCAATTGGTAGCTGAGCACCTAAGCTTGAATGGCATAGAGAAGAGGGAAGAAAGGAGATCCCTATAAAATCCCACGAGAGGCTTAAAAGAATATCACAACTTGTTTGTTGACCAGAGGGGTGATCCAAGGACTTCCAACAAAAGGTTTTACCTAGGCAATAAAGCCTAGGTTAAACCCATAACGATGCATGACCTGAAATAAAAATTCATGTCTGACTCTATCAAAAGCGTTAGCTAAATCCAATTTGATGATCATACCTTTTTCGTGCCACTGGAGACTAGAGTGAATTTCCTCATGAATAAGAGTAATGTTGTTAGAAATATTTCTCCCTTTAATGAACCCCCCTTGATTCTCAGGAATAATGAAGGGGAGGACTCTTTTCAGTCGGTTGGGCATGACTTTAGTTATAATTTTATATCCAATATTTGCAGAGGGAAATTGGTCTGAATCGGTTCAAGGAAAGGGACCTTTTTCTTTAGGAATGAGAGCCAAGAAAGTTGAATTAGTGATCCCACCAATCTTGATACAAACCTGTGATTTTAGTACCATCTTGTGGAGATCATTTTTTATTGTCTTCCATCATGTTTTTAGGAACCTAGTTGTAAAACGATATGGGAATGGGGATTTATCTAGCTCCATGTTAGCTAAAGCTTCTTTGATTTGTTTTTTTTAGATCAGAGTAGTTAGCAATTGTTGGATGCTTGATTCACCCAAGAGGGGATCAGATCAGGAGTTGGATGGGGGAATCCAGCATCAATAGGCCTCTCTTCTGTGTAAATTTCCCTAAAATGAGAATGAGCCGCCTGCTTGATTTCTTCAAAGTCCATGATTTCCTGATTTTGAACATGAACCTCCTTGAATGAATTAAAATGCTTTCTTCCCTCTTATTTCTTGTGGAAGAAGCTGGTATTTTTGTCCCCAACCTTCATTCCGGGATTGATCATTCCTTCCATCATTGCTTGGGATCCTTGCAGCTTATCTCTATAGGTGGATTCCTCTCTCCTTTCCTTTGTTGTTTTCATTCCTCTTTTGTTTCTTTGTAAGTTTTTTGAATAGATATAGGCTCACCTTCCTCCTCTTTGGATGTTTCCTCCTATGTTCCTGGATCTTGCAGGACGCTTTGAGCATTTTGTTCCAAAATCGACAAATTTTGCAGATCTGATGTCTTGCTAGGGGAACCCATTTCTTCTTCCCTCAAATTTTTTGGCAAAGAGGGCTTTGCTGAGATTTATTCAATCAAATTTACTGCTTCTGTTGAGTCTTCCAGTGCATAGAAACTGTTTCCTATTTTGATATGGGGCTTCTGTGTAGTTCCTTCCTTTATGGCTAGTGGGGGATTAGGGTTTCTTCCCTCTCTTCTCAACAAAGTTATAGGGTTTTCCTTTGGTCATTTTTCTCGATGCCAACCTTCTTCATCATCCTTTTTTGTTTGAGATATCGAGATTTTTGGGAAATTATTGTAAAAATGTCTGTAATCATGACAGTGTCTACACTTGAACAACAGTTGTTCATAGTCCAATTGTTGATAGTGCTACCATTATCCTACAGTTAGCTTGATTGATTCCGATAGACCATCTTCCAGGCCAACTTCTACACATATTCTAGCACATGAATATTGATCTTTTGCATTTTCCTTGTCAATATACTTACGTAGGCCATTTCTAATAGTTTGCAGGGAGGAGGGAGTCCAACAATGGATTGATAAATTAGGAAGAAGAACCCATACTAGAAATGCTTTGGGCATGTCCACGACTAGGTCGAAGTTAGGAGTCATCGGTTCAGATAAAGTCCTTAGGGTCCCATGAAGTATGGCCCATTTCGAAAAATCAAATCTCGATCTTCTCTAGAGATGAACTCGAATAGAAAGAACCCTCGACTGACGACATAACAGGTAACACTGTTGGAGATCAACATACACCAATTTTTCTGAATCCAATCATCTATTGTTCTCGAAGAAGGATAGAGGCCTATAAATTGTCCAATTAAGGCTCGATCTGCCAGCGACACCACTACCTGCATAGGTTGCTCTGGTGGTAGTGCTATTGTCGGGACCTCATCCAACTTGTTCATGAATTTGGGAGGTAGATTGGTGGAGGGTTTTAGTCCTTACACAGTGACCATATGATTGAAGGCGTTAGTTGTGTGAGACAGAGGAGGGGGAGGAGGCTTCCCGCCGCCTCCTGCTGCAATCATGGCATGACCTAGCTGAAAACCCTACGAGAGAGAGGAATGGGAGTAGCGAAAAAAGTCCTACGAAAATAGGTATATGACGTTATTGTTACTTCGTATTAGTTTCAAGTATTAGGAGTTTAAGTGGATTATGGGGTGTATCACTTAATATTCCTTCGCAATTTTACTAATAAATGGTGTTGGTTCAGTTTTTTCTTCTTCCAGTCCACTAGGGGTCAGTGGAAAATATTCCCATTGCCCCCCCAACTCTTTATCTTGGTCATTGAAGGCATTAGCAGAGTAATCCATGTAGCTCATCGTCAAAGGAAAGTTCATGGATTTACTTTTGGCAAAAGGGAACAATTGAATCACCTTATTTTTGTTCGGGTACACAAGGTACTCCAAAAATACCGAACACCTTGAGCAACCGTTTCACACAAATAGATCACAGATCAACACACCGATGTTTGTCATGTGGTTAAAACTCTTGAGAGGGAAATAGTCCACTTCCCCAGCCAAATAGCTACTTGGAGCAATTTTTTATGTAAAAGAAATAAAGTTACATGAGCTTCTCATAATCAATCAACTAGCCAAGGACCCTCCATGATCTTTAAATAGAGATTATGGACCAATCGAGTGTTAAGCCACGGATCAATGGTAGGTATGATCTAAGAGAAGTTGAACCGTCGGATCACTCTATGTCTAGAACATATTGTGACCGTCAGATTAGAATATTTACAAATGCATACTAATGCATACTAAAGAAACACACTTTTACCTAACGTATATATTACACAAGTTGATCTTAACTAACTCCTAAGTGTCTAAATATCCTAACATCCCCCCTTAAGAACAACTTGGGATAGGATTGAAGGATTTACAAAAGTGACACTATTAGGAGAAGGAAGGAGGCATTATAGCCTATCCCCCCTTAAGGACACATTCCTGAACTCCTAACATAGATCGAAGTTTAGAAAACTTCGCTTCTGTAAGAGACTTGGTGAAGATGTTTGCAACTTGATCATATGTAGGGCAATAGAGAACTTCAATAACACAATCATGAACAAGATTTCTGATGAAGTGCATGTGTAGCTCAATGTGTTTGCTGTGCTGATGTAGAATTGGATCTTTGGCAACTTGATGGCACTTTGATTGTCTCACCAAAGTGGAGTAGGCTATTGCTGCTCGAATCCAAACTCTAAAAGGATCTGTCTAAGCCATAAAGCTTCCTGACTAGCATTAACTGCAGCTCGATATTCTGCTTTTGCTGAAGAAAGAGCAAGAGATTGTTATTTCTTACAAGCCCAAGTGACAGGTCCAGATCCCAGACTGAAAACATAACCTGCAGTAGACTTTCGATCATCAGAATCGTCGACCCAATATGAATCAATGAAACCAACCAACAAAGGTTTCCCCCCTATACTGTAATGAAATCCAAACTGAATTGTACCTTGAATATATCAAAGTATTCTTTTTGCTGCTTTCCAGTGACTTTCATGAGGAGTTTGCATATAACGGAAAACACGACCAACAACAAAGAAAAGGTCAGGACGGGAATGAGTCAAGTATAAAAGACTACCAACAAGCTGACTATACAAGGTGGCATCTACTTTAGGGGAAGTACAAGTGGCAGAAAGTTTGACTCCAGACTGGAAGGGAGAAGGGGGTGGTTTACAATCTTCCATGTGGAAGCGACGAAGAAGGTCACAAGCATACTTAGACTGGGAAAGAAAGATTCCTTCTTTTGTTTGTAAGAGTTGGAGACCAAGAAAATAATGCAAATGTCCTAAGTTTGACATTTCAAAATTTTGCTGAAGACTGGATTTCACATGGGTTATAAGTTTAGGGTCACTACCAGTAAGGATAAGATCATTAACATAAAGAACAAGTATGATGAGATGGTTTCCTACTTTCTTGGTATAGACATTGGGGTCAGAATGACATCTAGAAAAACCGGTGTCAAGGAGAAAGCTATCCATTTTGGCATACCAAGCTCTAGGATCTTGCTTAAGGCCATATAAGGATTTCTTAAGGAGACAGACAAGGCTACAGTTATCCTGAACATATCCAGGAGGTTGTTCCATGTAAATTTCCTCCTATAAATCACCATGTAAAAAGGCAGACTTGACATCCATTTGATGGAATTCCCAGTTATGTAAGGCTACAAGGGAAAGAACAAGGTAGATGGAGTTCATTTTTGCGACAGGAGCAAAGGTTTCATTGTAGTCCATCCCTTTAACTTGGGAAAAACCTTTGGCAACTAACCTTGCCTTAAGTCTTTCAATACTTCCATCTGATGCATACTTAGTTCTATAGACCCATTTACATCTGACAAGTTTTCTTCCTTTTGGAAGAGGAACAAGATCCCAAGAATCGTTCGCCATTAAGGAACGATATTCTTCATCCATAGCTGCATCCCAATCTGGATTTCCTGAAGCTTCTGCAAAAGTTTCTGGATCATGATTCTCAAATAATTGAGCCAAAAGAGAAGAGGCTCGCTGAAACTAAGAACTTGTTCAATGTTGATCTCTAGGATCACCAGCAAGATCACCAGCTGCTTCACATGTTGAATGGACCCATCGAGGAAGCATTAGTGTTGGTGCAACTGGTTGAACATGAGCAGGAGGAGGTGGATTTTCATCCTCACTGTCATCATCAGAAATTGGAGTTGGAAACCTGTCACGGAAGTTGGAAGAAGAAGAAGGCAAAATCACCGAATCAGGTTCGCAAGCCAAAGATGGCACATCAAATTTAACATCTCTTCTAATGATTACATCTTCTGGATATCCAACAAATATGCACTTTTCACTTTTAGGATGCAATGCTTTCCATTTGTTATCCGGAATGTGAGGCCATGCTTCACAACCAAACACACGAAAGTGACTTACATCTGGTTTAATTTTACTTCATGCTTCTTCCGGTGTTATACCTTGTAAAAGTTTAGTGGGTGTGCAATTAACTATGTAATTTGCACAATTTATGGCCTCAACACAATATTGAAGACTTAGTTCCTTAGATTGGATCATACAATTAGCCATTTCTTTTAAAGTGCGGTTCTTCCTTTCAGCTACACCATTTTGTTGTGGTGTATATGGAACATTGTGTTGTTGTTGGATTCCTTGTTCAGTGCAGAAAGTAGTGAACTTGTTGTTATCATATTCTCCTCCATTGTCAGATCTTAACTTAATAATTTGATGACCAGATTGTTTTTCAACAAGGGACTTATAGGCCAAGAACATGTTAAATACTTCGCTCTTAAGTTTCAGGAAGTAAACCCAAGTGTGTCTGGAGTAGTCATCAATCAAAGTTAAGAAATATTTGAAACTAGAAAAGGAAGCAGATGGAAGAGGGCCACACAAGTCACTATGCACAAGCTCTAAGGGAACCAAGGTGTGCCAAGAGGCACATTTGTCAAAACTATCCCGATGATGTTTTCCAAGTACACAACCGAAACAAACACCATCCTTGCAAGATACCATCATAAGACTAGTCACCATATTTTCTTTACATAGTTTTTGCAATGAGCGATAATTTAAGTGACCAAATCGCTCATGCCAAAGTTTGCTCAAGTTATCACTATGAGCAACAAAACTAAAGGAAAAGGTGATGACCCAAAGTTGTTAAATTTGTACAACCTGGTAATATCATCAACAGTTCTAGTAGCAAGGACATTTTGAGGATTTTTAAAATCCTTGATTACAACTTGGTGAGGGTGATGACCCAAAGTTGTTAAATTTGTACAACCTAGTAATATCATCAACGATTCTAGTAGCAAGGACATTTTGAGGATTTTTAAAATCCTTGATTACAACTTGGTGAGGGGTAAACGTCACAGTTTTACCTTCACCTGAATGAGTAATTTGATAGACTGATAACAAATTGCAGGAAAGTTTTGGAACACATAGTACATCACTAAGATTACCATTTTCTACTGAAACTGTTCTAGATCCTACAACACTTAGAGATCTATCATCACCAACAAATATTTGCTTGGTGTTACATTCATGCATAGTAGAAAAGATGGCTTGATCCTTAGCCATATGATAAGATGCTCCAAAATCAATGAGCCATTCATTTGAAGTAGAAGAATAAGATGCAGTATAAGAGTAACCAGAAGCACAAAGTGCATGTCCATGAGAGGTAGATTCTGGAGACGAATCTAGGCTGATGTGGTGCTTCTTCATTGCTACTTCCAAGGCTTCCATCTTCTTGAAACACTTAAATTCGTCATGATTATCTTTCCCACAAAAATTGCAATGACCCTCAGTCTTCTTTCCTTTTGGCTTGGATCCTTTGTCATTTTTTAAAGAAGGAGCTAACCGAGAGGGTTTGGGACTCTTGTTGTTTGGCTTATTATTGCGAAAATTCTGTTTCTTGGGAAGCTTAGACTTTTCTTTCTGTTGGGACAATAAGGCTTTCCCAGATGTATCTACATTGTTAATTATTCCAAGATGAATTAGCTTATCTTGCTCTCTAATTAAGGAATCATAAAAGGATTCAAGACTAGGCTCTTGATAGCTAGCTGTAGTCAAGGATTCTTTCATGGAGTAGAATGTAGATACAAAAACATAATATGCAGGTCCAAGTTTGGAAAGAATATGATAAATACATTGTTTGTCTTCTTTCTTAATCTTACATTCTTCACATAAGAGTCTAAGAGTTTTATACTTAGATAAACAGTCTTGAATGCATGAAAAATCATTTGGATTCAAGGAAATCAACTCATTCTCAAGTTGATGACCCCAAATTTCATTGTGTTTACCAAACACAGATTCCAACTTTTCCCAAGCTTTATCAGGTTCATTAATTCCAGATATGTGGAATCGTAAATAAGTAGAGATTGACATCCCAATCAATCCACGAGCTTCATCACATCTATTTGCCCATTTAATTTTCTTATCATCATCAGTGGGTTCTGTTTCTTTCCTTGTGGTTATGCTGAAAAGTCCACTACTTCCTAGAACATTCTCCATACGAGATTTCCATGAGAAATAGTTAGAACTTGTAAGTATAATATCACAAGGGGCAGCCATAATGTAAAATAATGGCTGAAAGAATAGAAACTAACTCTCTGGATGCAAAGAGCTCAAAAAAAATGCGATTTAAAAAAAAAAACAGCACTGAAAACTAATTCTGGATGATGAAGTTATGCTTGATCAAAGAAAATGTTGAAGATGTCCCCAGTAGTGACGTGGCATATATTAACTTAACCAACTAAAAAAGAACCCCCATCTTCCCAAGATCAACCTTTGACAATCACTTTACAATAAAGTTGCTTTTAAGTGAATCACTTTTGTAGAATAAGTGATGTTCACTTTTATAATAATGTTACTTTAAATAGTGCGGCAATAAATTAAAAGAGTTAGGTGACTAACTTTTTATTTTAATTTATTTAAGTGAGCACTTTTACAATAAAGTAACTTGAAAATAGAAATTGCATGCACTAAAAAGTAGCTTAATAAGACTTGAACTCAAGACCTGTTAAGGAATAAAGCAATTTTGGACCAAGTGAGCTAAGTTTAAAAGGTATGTAAAAGAATGGAAAGAGGAAGGGGGCTTTTTTTTTACTCTTCTCTCTCGTTTTCTGTGCTTGCCTTTGTTTCCTGCAAATCACAAAAAGAAAAAAAAAATTCCACACTATGGGTGGGTTTAGATCTTGGTTAGCTTACCCAGAAAATTTATGTTTTCAAGTTTTCTCGCTGTTTCTGATTTCCCACGGTCGCACAAGGTACACGGCAAAGAGCATCCGTAGCTGAGAATACAAGAAAAAAAACTTTCCCTTTCTGTTTCTGATTCGCCGCGATCACGCAAGGTGCACGAAAAAGAGCATATGTAGCCAGGGAAGGAAACAGTCCGAGACTAAAATAGTACAGATATAATAATAAAATTGATAAAATATGAGAGATTAAAAAATAAATAAAACAAATCTGTCACTGTAACATTATACCTTCATATTTTCCGACATGAGTGTTTCTGGAACAAACAGAAACAATTTTCGATGAAACAAAAACTATTTCCCAATGGAAGCGACACTCTAGACGCAATGGAACAGCTACCACAGGCCACAAATGCACAGAAAAACTAGAACTAGAAACCCTTTCAAAGTTCCAGCAACATCGGTTCCAGATCTTGCTAAAACCGAAAGTGGTTCTTCATAAACGCTTTGATACCATGTTCTGGTACACAGGTACTCCTAAAAGACCAAACATCTTAAGCAACCACTTCACACAAATAGATCATAGATCAACACACCGATGTTTGTCATGTGGTTAAAACCCTCGAGAGGGAAACAGTCCATGGCCCCAGCCAAATAGCTACTTGGAGCAATTTATTATGCAAAAAAAAGAAAGTTACATGAGCTTCTCATAATCGATCAACTAGCCAAGGACCCTCCATGCTCTTTAAATAGAGATCATGGATCAATAAGGTGTTAAGCCACAGATCAATGGTAGGTATGATCTAAGAGAAGTTGAACCGTCATATCACTCTATGTCTAGAACATATCGTGACCTTTCGGATTAGAATATTTACAAATGCATACTAATGCGTACTAAAGAAACACACTTTTACCTAACGGACATATTACACAAGTTGATCTTAACTAACTCATAAGTGTCTAAATATCCTAACAATTTTTGTTGATGTTGTATTATTGTTTTGTTTAGGTTCGGAAGAGGGAGGTAGAGACTTTTAGGAAATCTTTGAATTATTTTTCTAGGAGAAAAGTATGGAAGTGAACATCGGTAAATTTGCACTATATTTTCCTAAGGTGGCCACACATCGAGGGTCATGTCTTTACTTATTCTTCTAATTTGATGGCTAAATGGGTTAAGTATCTTGTTTTTTCTCTTAAGCCTAACAAGTATGGTAAAATCAACTAGAGATAGATTGTCACCAAAATTGAGAATCAAGTGAACTTATAGAGTAACCAATGGATCATTAGTGGGGGAGACTCATGCTTATCAAGTAAATCCTAGAAGAGATTCCTAACTAATAGAATATGTTGGACTATATTCCTAAAGGTATTCTTGATAAGATCTGCAAGATATGTTTCAATTACCTTTAGAAGGGTAGCTATGAGTATAAAGCCTGACATTTTGCATGATGGAAGAAAATCATTACCCGAAAGGATCAGGGGGGTGGGGGATTAAAACACATCTCTCTCTTTAACTAAGCATTTGCTGCCAAATCGTTGTGGAATTTCATCACCCATGACGACCTTTAGAAAAGTGTCCTCATTCCAAATTATATCTATCATGATAGTATCATTGATTTGATCCTGATGGTTCATAAATTAATTGCCAATGACTTGAATCAATGGAAGGCACTTTAATTAGATTTTTCAATCATTGGTATTTTTTTGGTGTGGAGGGTTGGTTCGAGTGCATAGATCAAGGTTGGTTCGGATTATATCAAGGGATGTGGGATTGATATATTATTACCTACCAATTTTATACATGAACTTCAAGTACGAGACTTGTGCACTTCTCAATTTAATAATCTAGAGTAGACAAATATTTGGGAATACGGATGGTTAAGAGCTCAAGACTTGGGTTTGGAAGGGGATTGGACATTGAGGTGGGATTTCTATGTCATGAAGTTGTAGAAGAATCACATTTTAATTCGTGATAGGGGCGATGAGTTAGTAGGACTTTAATCAAATTGGTGGTGTCTATTCTACGAATCTTTGATATATTTTTTTAATTGATTAGGGGACAAGAATAGTTCTGGTAGTGGCGCAAGTCTTGGAAGGTCCCCGCGCCGTCGAAGAGTACTTTATTTCTTTGTATTGTATTACACAATAATGTTCTTACACAGGATCAAATGTAGTATTAGTGGAACTAAGGGACTGGTAAGTGCTACCTTTGTAAAACTAGCAAGGAATCCAATGATTAAGTTTTTTTTCTCTGTTCCTTTTGTTGATAGATGTGGAGGCTTATTGAAAAAAAAATCAGGTGTGTAATATATGGGCTAAGGAGACTATTGTTGATTGTTTTGCAGAGTAGTGCAAGGAGTTGAAGGGTCTCCATCCTCTTCCTTATATAGTTAGCTAGGGCATATGGCTTGTGCAAAATGGTTCTATATTCGAGGACCAAAAGTTTGACCCTATTAAGGTATCAACCCAAGTTATAACTCTATTAAAATATTATGGTAAGGAAAAACTTCCTAAGTTTGGTCATAACATCCAAGCGTTGGATTAATAAGGAGATGCAGTGGTGTTATTTTGATGGAGCTTGTTAGGGACCAGAGCATTGGTGCAGTATTAGTTTTGTGATACATTTTTTAGAAGATAATTGTTTCATTGGGTAGGCTTGTCTTAACTTAGGGATAAATAATATTGGGGAGTTTAATGCATTGTTCCATTTATTAAAGTTTTATTTTGACCTTGTATTTCGTCACTTGTAGGAGCTTGATGACTCTTTCTTAGTGATAAATTCGATGAAAGAGGAGGTGAAAATTCATAGAATCAGGCTACAACAACTAACTTTGCAGTTTAAACAAAGCAATAGTCTATTCAAAATTGTAATTATCACACATTTATCGAGAGATTAATACAATAGAGGATTCACTCTCAAAGGACACATTGTTGTAAGATCCTAGTTCTATGAAAATTCAAGAATTTTTGGACGGTGAGAAGGTCTCAAATGGACTCTATGATATATTGTTTTAAGCTATAATTCTATCAACATTTAACTCAAGTAATATCCATGTCAAGGAATCCATGACAATTTATTTAGCATATTAGTGCTAAATCTATAATTTTGTCAACATTTAGCTCAATTAATATCCATGTCAAGGAAATCCATGACAATTTATTTAGCATATTAGTGCTTGTTATTCTCTAGGAGATTTTTTATGCAACATTAGTTCTAAGAAAAATAGTAAAGTCTACAAAAATTTCAACTTGTATCGAGGCAATTAAGAAATGTATTTTTTTTTGTAAGTCTCGTGCCCACTAAGTTTTGAATTGATGACCTTACATAAGGAATGCCTTAACAGTACACCCATTCATCATATATTCTATGCCTCATGGTCCCTTTTTCTAGGAGGACATAGGGGTGGGATTTGATGTACTTATGTGTCCACGATTTGAGATTCTTTAATACAATCTCTGTGGGTGGAGCCACATGTTTGACCCTTACTTCAATGTGTCCCCATGGCTCCAGTTTTGGCCCTCATTGGAATTGAACCTTGATCACTGGTGGAAAAATACTTGCTCTTCACCAATGGACCCAACCCCTTTGGGTTGGAATATATTTGATTTTCTCCTTAAATAGAAGATATGATTTTTTTCCTTGGAAAGTAAATATAAATAAGGGGAGACTAATTTTAATATAACTCTTCACCAATTTAGTAATGAGTGATTAATGCCCACAACTAATCAATTTCAATTAACTTAGTGATTAGTAATTAATATAAAAAATAACATTTCTCAACAAACTTAATGATGAGTCATTAATACAAATAAATAATAACTCTTAAATGATGAATTATTAGGATACATGCCTGTAAAGCATGGAGCTCTTTATTAGCTATTTTTATGTGAGATAACTCAAGAGCTAATGCAACAGGTGATTTGTCTTCTCCAAATTTATCTATAAATGCTTGGCTAAAGTCTACCCAATTTGTTATAGATCCTTGAACTAAAGAAAAGTACCACGCTGATGCTTTCCCTTTAAATGTTAATGTGAGTGGATGACAAATAACATCTTCATGTTGTACATTCATGGTTTGAACAACCAGAATGAACTTATCAATATGATTTTCAACTGGTTCCTTATTATCCGGGTTAAACTTAGGAAGGAGTTTATCTGGATGTTTAGGCAATGGGTGTTGTATTATAGGAATGACAACTGGTGACTCCTCCCGAGGTGCATAAGAATTATCCAAGAAGGAAATTCACTTAATGTCACATTCCCCCCCTCTACTCGGCGGAGAGGACGCGACGAACATAACGGCTAGCTATCTAATCCAGGAAAACTAACCTCATAACCATGATATAAAAATGCATTGGAAATAAACATACACAGTTGCGTAAACATTCAACATAAATATGCAGAGATCTAATTCATGTAAACATACATCGGAAGCAAATACATGCCATCATAAATTCACAACATATAAGCACTCATCATGTTCATTTATAAAATAATACAGTTTCAAGGACTTAAGCACAAGAATACTTATCTTCAGGAAAGCTTGTCCCACAACCAACTATGCTGCTGCAACGATCCACCCAACCATAGGCCAGTGTGCTCATCAATCTCTCAACAACACTACCACCCCTGAGCTGGGCATGATTCCACACAGAGTAAGGGGAAACTAGTAGGCTCACACGTATCCAAGGATACACAACAATACCTAGCCAAGCCAACATAGTTGGGTTTATTAGGCTATCATGAGATGGAAACATTGGCTGCCAAGCTAGTGGGCTCACTGAAGAGCTAAGGACACCTGCACCAGAGCTAGCCTGACTTCTAGGACATCCACACACACCCAACAAAAGGAATCATCCCCTTCTCTGTTGCACAGTCCCTCAGGCCATGACTTCCCTTCCAGTGCTATTCAGGGGGTGTCGAGAAGAAAGCCAGCCCTCTAGCTCTGTCTATGAGGCTCCTGCACACACTAGTTTTATCAAGCAAGTTCAAATCCCATTTCCACTCCCAATTCAATACAGGCCAAAGCCAAAAGATGCACCCATAACACAATACGATTTCTATGTTTGAGGAAGAACAGTTTGTGCGACTAAAAAATGAATTTCCAGGATGGGTAAAATAGTTCCCTAATATGAATTCAATTTCTAGGGACGTTTTGGCCCTAACATGGCCAAAATGGACTCAACAACACCCAAAATCATGAATCTCTTCTTCCCCTTACCAGGCATTGCCAGAAATTGATTTCCAGCTTGGAAATAGTGGGGAAAATGCAACAAAAACATGGGGAGGGAAACTGAGCCATTAATAATCACCCAAAACGATTTCCCAGCCTGAGCAAAATGAGGTAACAACCAAAAACGTGAGTGGTTTCACCCACAGGAAGTTCTGATTGCCTGAGAGAGCTCATGTCCAAGAAAAATGGTGAGGAAAACATGAGAACCTCAAAGCGTGGTAGAATGGCATACGTTTTTGGGTTTTTACTTTCCCAAGGAATCAAAACGCATTTCACAAAAACTGATGGCTTCTCCAATTCAAATTTTGGGCTGTCATTCCTTACCCATCCCATGCAATAACCAACTCAACCAACTTCTGGCAGTAATAAATGATTGGGTCAATAAGACAAGAAAGGTAGTTGACAATTTGATGGGTTCTTCCTTTGACATTTGGCTTTTCCCCATTGGCCCCAAAGGTTAAATATCCCCCCCCCCCTATCCTTAGGAAATCATGCCCCTTATCATTATGGTTGCATTGACATAGCTGGTTGTGGGTATTTTAATTAAAATGCATATGTACATGGTGTCCATAACTATAACGTGCCTGGATAGCACAAAATACCATTGGCATTGATTTTAGTCACTGAAACATAAAATGATAAATCAATGGTGGGGCTTTTGCCCTTAGCTCCACACCATGATTAATTACAATATATACATCATATACATTTAATGCAAACGAGGTCAAAACCAGGGTGTTACACTATAGTTTGCATGGAAGGCTAATTCCCCATCCAGTGATTCGCTACATCTTGTATGGCACTGATTCTTGCAAGCTGTTTATGTATTGAACTCATTGCAAAGTTCATTCAGTTGAGATCTCTTCTCTATTGCTCGGTATTCTTTTATCTTGCACATGGGGTGTTGAAAGAAATCTATTGTTTTAAAAGACATTCTCTGCTATCTATCATAACAATAATCTAAATATTTTCTAGGGTTTTTCATCCTCATTGTTTTGAGGGATTTTTCCCAGGGTACATCATGTGTTATGGTTGAATGTTTTATGTGATTGAATGTTCTATTGATTTAAGTATTTGGTATCTCCACACTTAAAAAAATTAAAGATAAAATCTAAACATCTTTGCACAAAAATCAACCTGGTATTAGAGCTTAGGGCATGAATGAGCTAAGTATTGTCAAGCAAACTTGAGCCTATGTAGATCCTAAGGAGTTGAGTACAATATTTGAAGACAATGGCATCAATCTCAGTGTGACCAAAAGATCAACTTGAGGGAACTTCAAATTTCAACACTTGAAAGGCCAGAGTTCTGAACATCCTGAAGGAATGTGACTTGGATGGATACATATCCACTATGGTGGAGGATCCCACATCTAATGTAGGGCACATCAACTTCAAGAAGAACCAAGCTAAAGCCAAAGATAGCATTTATGACTCAGTGAAGGACAACTTGACATCTGTGATTACTCCTTTGAAGACCGCAAAGGAATGTTTTGATACATTGACAAACCTATATGAGAAGAAGGCCCCAAGTCAAAAGAGGGCATTAAAGAACAAGATACAAAACCTTAAAATGGAAAAGGATGAGACAATGGCCTCTTTCCTCACTAATATATCTCAGGGAAGAGATAAACTTGCTAGCGTTGGATTAGTGGTGGACGAACATGATCTCCTTCAAACCACTATAGATGGTGTCGAATCCTCGTGGAAGACATTATTGGCTACTATGAATGACAAAGAGTTGCAACCTAACTTCAAGATTTTGTGGCATGACTTCCTCCAAGAGGAATGGAAAATTCAGAGTAAGACCATGTGCACCAAAGAAGAAAACCTTCCTCTTATGACAAGGATGAAGAGAGGGTTGATGAGTTCAAGGTACACAGAAAATTCTCCATGCAATGATTCACTATATACTGCATGCGGCCTCCTTCACCCATGCAAAGATTAACTACCCCTTGCATGAAACCAAATTTGCAAGGTAAGATGCTGTAAGCTTCCATTAAGAAATAAGTTCAAGATCTAGGGACTCTAGTAATGTTCACAAGGAAGCAAATATCAAGAGGGAACCTAGAAAACAATAAGAGATAAAGTATTTGTATTTTGATGCTCTTGTAATTTAGATCTAAATTGTTTTGAATATGTTTCATTATAGTTAAATGCAGATCTGTATTCCTAGAATTAGGAAGTATGTTTAAGTGTAACATGATGAGCATATGTTATAATTTTCTGTTATTGGAGAATAGTAAAACTCATTTAGTACAAGTTCTAATTAATTAAATAACATATGGGGTTGCACATCATTTCATGCGATATGGATGGTGGTTGTGATAAAATATTGGTTAAACTATTTTCATGACTATGTGAGCTATTTGTCATTACATTGAAATGACTGGATTGTGCAAGGTTTCTAATCACTTGAATAAATCTGGCTTGTAGGGAAAAACCATATGCTATAACTTACAAGAATAGAATGACATGTAGTGATGGAAGATCCCAAAAGAGAAGAGGACCCATATTCTGGTTATCCTCATTCATATGTTGAGAGGGAGAAGTTAGAAGAGTTCTCATATTCATTAGCTACTGAAGAACCAGTAGAAATAATTGATGAGCCTCCTACTAAGAGGATATCTGCATGGTGCTCATATACATAAGGAAGCAAATTACAGTATTAGAGAAACTTGTCATGATTCTTGGGATTAGACGTGTGGCAGAAACCATATGAGATTTTCCTCAGCTAAGGAAAATAAAGAGATTCAAGACGATGGACTATAATTACATGGCCACACATATCTGAAGGTGATTCTTCTTCATATTTGGAGGATCTCATAGACAATTGATTAGATCCTAGATGTACCTAGTTGGCACCAGACCAGATATATGTTTTGCAATCAATACATAAACATGTACAACAAAGCATGTGTTGATGTACCTACATGGTATGATTGGATATGGACTTAGATATGTTTATAACAGGTTATATTCAAGACATGGTGTAGAAAGGAGTAGTGCAAATCCAGTACATATGCAAATATGAGAATATTTGCAATATACTTACTAAGCCTTTGTTCAAAGTAAAGTTGAGTACTTATGGCACAAGCTTGAAGTAGTATATAATAAATCCTCTAGTTGAGAGGGGGTATTGATGTTTCTCCATAGGTAGCAGAAGATTAATAAAATCCCCACCAGTAAGTCATGTGGGGCATGACTCGAGATTTCTCCCCATTGGTAATCCATGTAGTGTTACATGGATTAAACACCATTTAAGCCATACCATAACACATGTATCATATTAGTTATATAGTGGTACATGGTTGAGTTAATCCATGCAACAGATAAGCCACTCAGTTGTACAAAGCTCAGATTAGTCATGCAGGAATACCTGACTCAGATGCTAGTTAGTCAAGGTACATGAATCAACTAGGGGATGTTGTATCTCATGTGGAGTGCACCCACATGAGCAGAGTTATAGTCAATACCTCACATGGCTATCAAATAATAGTCAAGGTCTCTGAGACTATCAGTGACTATCATATACTCAAGTGAGTTATAGTCATGACTGTTGGGGGGTACTCAAACCTCTAGGAGATGTTAGATATGCATATAGTTGGCTAGTGGGGTACCATAATATAGAAAAGAAAAATGAAACCACTTTGAAAGTGGTAAGGCCTTGGAGAACATCACATCGAATGACTGCAAGCTCATATAGAACTTCTATACATTGTAGAAGATTCTAGAAGTCAACATGCAAAAAAAATGGTTGAATATTAGCAAAGGAAAGGTGAGATTTTGTTTTTGCAAGAAAATTACACATTTGATGTGTTGTGAAGGTTTGGTATTATGGATTGAAAATCCATGATTTATAGTTTAGGGAAACTACATGAGTCTGAATAGGTTGCTTATAGGTTCCTTAATGTATTTGATACATAGTAGACTTGTTATATGTTATGTTATGAGTCAGATAATGTCCGAGCCTAGACATAAACATTTACATTGGATTGCTGCTAAGCATGTGCTTAGGTACCTTCGAGGTACATTTTTTTAATGGACTCGGATATGCATCCAATGGTGAGATAAAGTTACTTGGTTATGCCAAATCCATTTAGTATTGTGAGAAATTCAAACCATAGGAGAATCTAGGAGCGTTAGTGAAGCTCACAAATCAAATTTGGTGCAAAAACTAGCAAAAACCATATATTGAGAAGCAAATTACACACACAATGTGAACAAAAACAAGATAATTTTGAAATGTCTAACCATGAAACATGTTATTATCAGGTATATATTACAACATAGGAGTTTCTTGAGGCTTTGGAAGCCAATTGTGAGCATACAACTCAAATTTGCCAAAATGGCATCAAACCCCCCTAGGTGGGCCAATCAAGCCCCAAATCAGCCCAAACAACCATGAATTGCTGAATGGACATGGATGAAGTGATATGGGTCAATTATTACACCTTGTAAAACATGGGTGTGGAAATATGGGTGGTTTAGAGTCTCAATGTAACATTTAATGCACCAAATCAAGCCAAAATTGGGAAAAATCCAACTCTAGCGCTCCAAGTCAACCTAGCTATCCACATTCAGTGAATGGGAGTGCACCAACAATGATTAGGGCACACATGTGGTTGTTTGACTGATCTAGAGTGCTCATGTGGGTGTGAAATCCCCAATTTGACTAGGCATTTGTCCAACTAAGCACCCCTAGTCCACCACATAGTGTATTAAATATTAACAAGCAATAAAATTGATTAAGTAGTGTAATTAGAGACTAATGAGTTGGATTACTATTATAACACCCTCCCTTAATCCAACAACTAAGTATAGCTCACAAAATTATGGAGGCCTTGGCAACAATGGCTCAAGTCACCTCAAATACATAATTCATAAATTATAATTTATTTGTCCATATGAACAGAGGAAAAGAAGGAAAACCTCATGGGACAAAACCTTCCCTCAATAATGGACATGGGGTTGGAACTGCAATAAATAATAGCAAATTACCATCCTTCATTCACCCCAAGCAAATATCTCAGTTAGGTGAAGGTCTTCTCTGTGAAAGCCTTGGTAAAAGTATCAGTAGTTTGCTCGGTGGATGGGCAATACTGCAGTGAGATCACTTTGTCATGCACTAAGCCCCGAATGTAATGCATGTGTATCTCAATATGTTTTGTCCTCTGTATCTATACTAGATCAGTAGATATTTTTATGGCACTTTGATTTTCCACCCGAATGTTGGTTGGAGAATCAATTGTGACACCAAATTCCCGGAGAATTCCCTGCAACCAAACACACTGTGTAGCAGCATTGACTGTTGCCCTATACTCGGCCTCTGCTGATGAAAGTAAAATGGTGTGTTGTTTCTTACTTGAATAGAAAATGGGACCTTCAAAAAACATAAATACAAAACCTGAAGTTGAATTCCTATCAGTGGGAACTCCAACCCAATTTGAATAAAAAAATCCAGTTAGTTGAAGTGAGGAACTAGCTGTGTAGTGCACCCCGAAATTATTGGTTCCCTAGACATACTAAAGAATTATTTTTGCTGCTATAAAATGGAGCTCATGTTTCTGGTGCATATTTATTGCTACAACACTTACAGCATAAGACAAATCAGGTCTTGTGTGAGTGAGATAGAGCAAGCTTCCGACTAGTTTCCTGTAGAGTGTAATATCCATCAACGGAGAATTGCCAAATTCATGCATTTTAATACTAGAAAGAAAGGGAGAATTGGATGCCTTACACTCAACCATGTTAAACTTATTTAGTAGGTCTGAAGCATACTATGGTTGATTCAGCTTGTTTCCCCTTTCATTTTTCTCAATTTCCAAGCCCAAAAATTGCCTTAGCAATCCTATGTCTGTCATGGCAAATTCACTATGCAAAGATGTCTGGATTTGGCAAATTGAATTAATGAAGCTACCTGTAATGAGGAGATCATCAAAATAAAGAACAATGACCTGAAAAATACCATAATGTTTCTGCAAATACACATTAGGGTCTAATTTGCATCTAGTGAAACCAATAGAGAGCAAAAAAGCATCCATTTTTGTAGACCAAGCCTTGGGGGCTTGCTTGAGTCCATACAATGATTTCTTCAACCTACATACCAATGAAGGATCCTCTTGGAAACATTTAGGCTACTGCATATATATATCTTACTGTAGCTCACCATGTAAGAAAGCACTCTTAACATCCATGTGGTGAACTTCCCAACCTTTACTAGCTGCCAGCGCTAGAACTAGTATAATTGAGTCAATCTTTGCAACCGGTGCAAAGGTATCTATGTAATCAACACCATGGACATAAGAATAGCCCTTAGAAACTAATCTTACCTTATGTTTCATATCAGAACCATCAGTAGCAATTTTGGTTCAGAAAACCCATTTGCATTGAACAAGCTTCCTCTTGGGAGGAAGGGGAACTAATTCCCATGTATTGTTCTCTTGGAGGGACTGAAATTCATCTTCCATTGCTGATTTCCATCTAGGGTAATTAAAAGCTTGCTGATATGTCTGAGGATCAGAAGCAATCAACATATAACAGTGCTCAGCAAGAGCAGTATCACTTACAAAGGAAGCTCTACTAGTTTGTGATCTAGTCTTCCTAGGCTCATGGGGATTGCCTGCCAATGCCCCTGTTGCTTGTACAATTTTTTCAGCCGACTTCGGCCTAGATGGTGAGCCATATACAAAAATATTATTTTCATAAACATTTATATCAGACATATCAGAAAAAACAGAGCATGTATCATCACTTACATCTTCGAATGGTTGAGGAGAGGAGCATTCCCTCGGTGCAAGCTCAAAATCAGGAATTGGCTCTTCTTCAAATTTCACACTTCTATAAACAAATGTCTTGCAAGTGGAGGTGTCAAAGAGCTTGTAACCTTTGGTTTCTTCACCATACCCAACCATAATGCACTCCTTGCTTTGTGGTTGCAAGGCTTTCATCTTTTCAGAGGGGATTCTATCCCATGCTCTAGTCTCAAAAATTCTGAAATTTAAGACATTTGGCTTTTGACCAAACCATGCCTCATAAGATGTCATTCCTTTTACTGATTTGTGAAAGGATATATTTTGTATATGAGCAGCAAAACTAATGGCTTCATCCCATATCTTGGGACTTAGATCCCTTGCTTCTATCATGTAAGTGACCATCTCCTTGAGTGACCTGTTCTTTCTCTCAGCCACACCATTTTGGTGTGGTGTGTAGGGAGTTGAGTGTTGCATTTGGATGTCACTCTCCTCACAAAGTTGCTGTAGGTTCTTGTTCACATACTCCTTCCCGTCATCATTCCTAAGGACCTTAATCTTATGCCCACTCTGATTTTCTACCAATGCCTTCCAAATCTTCAAGTGTTCAAACACCTCAGACTTCAGTTTAAGGAAGTACACCCAACAAAATCAAGAGTAATCATCTATGAATGTAAGCACATACCTTGATCCACCATATGATGAAGTGGGAAATGGAACAATCAAGTTTGAATGCACCAACCCAAGTGGTTGTGTTTCTCTCCTTGCCTTCCCCTTCTCATAGCTTTGCTCAAGATGCTTCCCAACTACGCAACCAATGCATGCTCCATTTGATGATCTGATTTGTGGAAGACCTTCCACCATCTCATCTTTGTGTAGTGCTTGGAGGTACTTGTAGTTCATGTGAGCAAACCTCTCATGCCATAGCTTCGAAACCTCATTGGTATGTGAGAGAAGTGCTTGGTCATTGGATGAGGGGAGGTAGTTCAGAAACTTGTACATCCTCTCATGATGATCTGCATACCTAATTGCAATGACTTGGTATATTGAGATCTCTGTAATCTATACCATGTCTGGAGTGAAGCTCACTCTCTTTAGCTCTCCTGTATGGGTCATCTGATAGACTGACATAAAATTTGTTGCAAGGTATGGTACATACAATACATCACTAAAGTAGCCATGCTCTAAATCAATCCTCCCAATCCCCTTGGTATGGAGTTCTAAATCATCCCCCATTCAAACTACTGGGCCAACATTCAAACCCATGGAGGAGAAGAGCTCTCTTTGGCCACCATGTGCCTGGAATCACCCGAATCAATGACAAAATATGAAGAGTTAGAGGTACCTGCTACCAAAGCATGACATTTCTCCTTGCTCTCATTTGAACTGGAGTTGCCATCCTTCTTCCTTGCACTTTCAGGGACTGGAATGTTGTTCTTCTCTAGCAGCTACGCCATGGTGTCAATGGTATTTTTCATGCATGAGCTCTTTGGATTCCATCCCTTGTGGAAATAGGTGCATTTGGCCTTCTCTTTTCCCTTCTTGTCCTTCTCCTTGGAAGGATTCGAACTTGCATCACTGGATTTGGGTTTTTCTTCTTCTTTGGTAGCGTCGAATTTTTGGACTTGGGCTTTCCCTTTGAGGAATTCAAAACTCCCACTACTAGTGCTTGAGCCTTGGTATTGATGGTTCCCATTTGGACAAGCTTGTTTTATTCCTAAGTGAGTGACTCCATGAAGTTTGCTAGACTAGGCATTTTCCAGTTTCAAAGTGTTAACTTGCCGAAGTGGAATGTACTCACAAAAACTGAGAACTCTGGCCCCAACTTTGAAAGTATAGACAAGATCAATTGGTCCTCTTTCTTTTCAATGCCACATTGCTTCAGCTACAACACAAGTGACTTAAACCTTGTGAAGAAATCCTAGATAGTGTCATAGTGTGTTGGGCTCAAGTTGATAAGCTCATTCTCAAGCTGGTGACCATGTAGTTCATCAGTTTTCCCAAATAATGTTTCTAGTTCTACCCAGACCTCATTGGGTGTTGTCAAACTGTCAATGTGGAACAATATCTCTCTCGAGATGCTTAGACACAAGAATCCAAATGCCTCATCCAATCTGTTGAAGTACTTGGCTTTCTCAACTGCAGAATTTGGTTCCACCTCAGTGCCCATGGTAACTTTATAAAGCCCTTTGGCTATTAGATGAATCACCATCTATGCCTTCCAATCAAATAAATTGAAGGGTGTTAGCATGATGTGGGTAGCCTCCATTTCTTCCTACGCTGCTGATGAAGAAATTGTCGAATGTTTTGCAAAAGGACAATTCGATTTTATCTTGAACTCCACTAAAAATGCAACTCAAATCACTCTGAATTGATCTACAACTCAAAAATATCCAACAGGCTCTAACACCATGTGAGAAATTCAAACCACAAGAGAATCTAGGAGTGTTAGTGAAGCTCACAAATCAAGTTTGGTGCAAAAACTAGCAAAAACCATATATTGAGAAGCAAATTACACACACAATGTGAACAAAAATAAGATAATTTTGAACTGTCTAACCATGAAAAATGTTATTATCAGGGATATATTACAACATAGAAGTTTTGTGAGGCTTTGGAAGCCAATTGTGAGCATACAAGTCAAAATTGCCAAAATGGCATCAAACCCCCCTAGGTGGGACAATCAAGCCCCAAATCATCCCAAAAAACCATGAATTATTGACTGGACATGGCTGAAGTGATGTGGGTTAATGATTACACCTTGGATAATGTGGGTGTGGAAATCTGGGTGGTTTAGAGTCTTAATGTAACATTTAATGCACCAAATCAAACCAAAATTGGGCAAAATCCCACTGTAGCGCTCCAAGTCAACCTAGCTGTCCACATTCAATGAATGGGAGTGCACAAACAATGATGAGGGTGCACATGTGGCTGGTTAACTAAGCTAGAGTGCTCATGTGGGTGTGAAATCCCCAATTTGACTAAGCATTTGTCGAACTAAACACCCCTAATGCGCCACATAGTGTATTAAAGCTTAAAAAACAATAATATTGACTAAGTAGTGTAATTAGGGACTAATGAGTTATATTACTGTTCTAACAAGGATGGTAGTATTGCGGCTAGTATTGTAGAAGCAAAGTGTATTATGAATAGTACTATAGAAGAAAAGTGTATTTGAGCTAGTACTACGAAAGCAAAGTATATTGCAGCTAGTACTACCTACCGAAAAGCAGTGTGGATTGATAAGCTACTTGTTGGGTGAAAAGCTTGAGTCGACAGTCATTTTCCGTGACAATCAAATCTGCATCAAGATTTCTGAAAACCCTCTATTTCATGATAAGTCGAAACACATTGAGACGATGTATCACTTCATCAGAGTCATGGTCCGAAGAGGTAAGAGTTTAGTACATTGCTACTAAAGAGGAGATTGTAGATGTGTTAACAAAGCCTTTGTCAGTGACAAAGTATAATTACTTCCTAGACAAGCTTGGTATGGATGAGAATGCTTCCCTCGCTGAGATGGAGTGTTAAATTTAAAACATCATAAGTCATTCTCCAAGCCAATATTGTGTATATCTAGGATTGGGCCTCATGTGTTGAGGTAGGGAGCCTAAATTCGATAGGAACTTGGAGTAGAATTCTTGGGTTGGACTGAAGAATGACTAAGCCTTCAGTCTAAAAGGTTATTCCTCATGTGTTAGGTGAATTCTTTTATATATCAAAGCGATGATGTTGTTAAGTCTTATTAGACAAGGCTTAGGACTTGTGTGTCAAGTCAGATTCTCATGTGTTGAGGTGGACTCGAGTTATAGAGGTACACACGAGGTGGACCTACAATTATAGAGGTAAATGATTTGCATGTTGAAGCATTAATGTTGTCTAATGTATTACTAACCATGGTCATCATTGTTATTAAGTCTCCTTTAGAGTTTGGCCACCTCTAGAGTGAATTACTTTAGCATATGATCATTTGGTTCGAGAGTAGCATAATATGATCATAGCACCCAAGAAATATTCTTAGTATAATATGATATGATAGATAATTAAATATAGCACATATTTACCATGGAGTAAAGTTAAGAGATAAAGATACATGCATAGAGAACAAAGAGAATTCTAATTGCTCATGAGAATACTTCAGTTGACTATAGTGAATTTGAATTGTTAAAGCTTCAGTTAAAGTAAAAATGTATGCCTCAGTTAAATATTGTTAAAGCTTCAGTTAAAGTAGCAATGTATGCCTTAGTTAAATATTGTTAATCTTTAGTTAAAGAAACAATGTATGCATCAATTAATTAAAGGATAACTTATAGTGGTTACTTTCGTAAATCAATCAACATGATTTCAATGAAAGATAGTTAACTAAAGTGTTAATAAAAAGGAACTAGTTAACTAAAATGTTTTGCATGATGACACTTTAGTTAAATTAAAAGACGACACATGAGTTATTGCATTACAACGCTTAAGTTAGTATCCTAACCAAGTGACCATGCGATCAATTAGAAGGTGATTTCATCATGATTTATTGTTAAAGAAGAAAGGAATTTCACATTGATTATGCAGGATTAAAGTAACCGAGGTGCACAACAATTATCCAAGAAGTCAATTCATTATAGTTTACATGGGAGGTTAATTTCCCATGCAGTGATTCACTACATCTTGTGAGACACTAATGCTTGCAAGCTATTTATGTATTGAACTCATTGCAAAGTTCATCACTTGATATCTCTTATCTATTGATCAATATTCTCTTGTCTTCCCCCTTGGGTGTTGAAAGCAATCTGCAATTGTAAAAGACATTCTTTGCTATCTATCATAATTATACTTTGAAAAATTGTTGGGGTTTTTCATCATTTTTTTAAGGGTTTTCCTCGAGGTACATCATGCGTTATGGTGGAATGTTTTATGTGATTGAATTTTCTATTGATTCAAGTATTCAATATCTCTGCACTTAAAATAATTAAAGATCAAATATCAACATATTTGCACAAAATTCAACAAAATATGCCCAAGCCCCAATCATTTATTCGGGCTATCTTTATATTATACAACAAAATCATATATCTTTTATAAAACATTATATTATACAATTCAACGTCTAATCAGAAACAAGATTTTATGTCCAATTAAAAGTTTAATTGTTTCAAAAGGCCAAGGTCAAAGAGACTCTAAAAACTATATGGGGCCAAAGGCCAAGATCATAGAGTCTATAATACCAACACAATTAACCAAAGTAGTTCATCAATTGAATATCCAAAATAAGTAGGATAATGCAAAGGAATACATATAGGATATAAAATATAATTGATATTACTGAATGTGATGTTTTACAAGACCACACATAATGGTATAACTATCACTAACAACAATATTGAAAAATAGTAAATACAAGGTTGAAAAGCTACCTTCCAACTAGATTTTGATTCATTTGCCTTGGTTGATTGAAGCATTTCATTTATTAATCCTACACTTCCCAAACAATTGAATCACAAAATGAATCGCCCAAGTAATCCAACTACTAACAATTTGAATAAAAAACATGTATCAACCAAACATGTAGACATGAAATTCTTTCACCCAAAGACCATTTTAAAATTAACATACACAAAAATCATTTCCCACCAAACTTTGTATTGTTTTTACCTTTGAATTGTAAAATATTTTTGAACCTAAAATCGTGGTACATTATACATTTGTTGTCTTTTATTCTCCAATATTTATCCCATTTTGTGCAAGCATTTCTCAACAGTTTTGTAAATAAGGAGCAGAAGCAAAGCATAGATTTACTCTACTTTATCCTTGCATTTTTTACAGGTATATTTGGAGCATATGGTACCAAAGTGGTTGTTGGGCATGGTTGATCTCATAAATAGTGTATGCATGAATCTCATGTCAACTACACTCTTTATCATGTACAAGTGTCAATGCATATACACACATGTCCTTTTTTTAAAGTATCGTGGCCAATAAAAATGAGGCCTAAAGTCCTTTGACTACAAATCCACATATTTCTTAATATTCCTTGTTATCAGAAATGATCAATCAATGCAAACAAAGATGGTTTCCCTAGTCTACATGGGGAAAATCTAGAACAAAAAGTCACAGTGATGTATCCTTTCCCTAGATAATGGAACTACTTGAATGTGAAGCTTTCTTACCTCAACGATGACGGTGATCCCTACCTTGTAATTCTCCTGCAGTCAGTTGTACTTGCAAAATAAGATGAAGAATAAGATATAATAGTGAAAGCAACAATATAATTCAATGATCTATACTAATAGTCAAGGAGAAAAGCAATGAACAATCGATATTAACACAAATCATTCATGGAAAAGGGGAACATGTTTGTATTAACAATATAATATAAGAAAAATACAACCAAAGCCTTGACGTTGACGCTTTGTTCTCACAATGCCTTTGGCATCACTTTCACACACACTCTACAAGCTTTACAATACTCACTCACAACTACACTCTTTACCTCCTATACCAGGAGTGATTCTAGCAACATAAAGGTGTTCTCTTGGTTCTCTTACCTCCCCCTATCCATTGACATAGATCCGTCGACAGGGGTTCACTCTTTGTTGACAACCTCAACCCCGCAATCTCCTTGAGCACCAGCCCAGACAGGTTTTACCTTGTCTAGCAATACCTACTGAGCAGATGAGGTCTCACCCAAGATGTTCAAGGGAGGATTGTCGGAACCACATTTTCGCAGTAAGAAGGAGGGTTTGCACGTGCACTGTTCTACTATCACATCATTACTTCACAGACCCAAGCATTGATTCATACATTTATAAATCCATATCATCATTCATCAGATCACATCAATGTACTCATATCACAACATAAGTATTGATGCATAAACAAATCTACCATCATAACATTATTTTAGACATGAAAGCATCACATCATTCATAAATACACATCATATTGCAGTATTCATCCACATCACATCGCAGGGAAACATGAAGTAGTAAAAATATAGTGTTTCACTCAAATCTTCGTCATGTCATATTAACTTCTCACCAAAACACAGTTTCTCAAAACAGTTCCTCAATTCAGATCTCACATCAAAGACATACCACATATGCGCAAGAGTTCAGATAGATAAAGGCCAACAAATACTGATCAAGAAGCTCCTCAACATTACAATCCTAGATCTATTTATAGTCTTGCACTTTTTACAATGTGGTCCTCTTAAGTAAACTTCCTAACTACTTAGACCAGAATATACAAAATAACAACCAAAATCTACAAAATATGACCACAATATACAAAACATGACCAAACTGCCTTGCACACCATTTTCTTCCTTGCGCAACAACTTTGACTTTGAGCAACAACTTTGGTACTGCGCGACTAATCATCTCCAAAAATACCTGCCAACAGGCACCCACCACAATCTTGTGGCTCGCCCTCGAGCCATGTCAGCTGGAAGGAGTGTACTCAATCATCTTGGTCTTGAAATCCTCGTACTGCTGCTTTCCTTCTTCCACTTGAATCTTCACCCTGTCGTTGATGTCTACACAATCTGCCACATCCTGCTTTGACGGATGACCCATGATCTTGGCGATGACTTCCTTCCTACTGTCCTGGACTGTCTGAAGTGCATCTACTACCTTAAGTGCAAATTACACACCAATATCCTGGAATTCATCCAGCTGCATTGTGCGACCTTCCTGCCTTTCCCTTGCGTTGTTGATGTGGAGTTGTAGAGCCTTCAAATCCACCGCTTTTGTTACCTGCAACATTGGATTCATTATTCGAAGCAACATGCTTAGTGCAGCTAACTGACCTTTAACTTCCCGCAGTTGTGTGTTGAGTTGCTCCAACTGCTCGTCCTGGAACACATTTCCTGAAAACTGCGTGGTGGCATCATTAATGGCCTTAGCTTCTTTCTCTCGGTCTTCAAGCTGTGTCACTGCATCCTCGATAATGCTTTTGCATGCATCAAATACCTTTGGCAACGTACTGGGGCTCAACAGTACATGCCAACTTGCGATGTCTTTCTTGAAGTATGCAACAATCTGACCCAACTTTTGTGCTTTGGCTGACACATCCAAGTCCACTTCCACAATTGGGACTTCTTGATAAGCATCAAAAACTGTTTTTTTCCAACTTAGCCCTGTCATCACATAGTTGTGCATTTTCAACAATGAGGCGATCCTACGCTTTTTTCAACTCCACAATCTCTTTCCTTGTTGCTTCCTCTCGCTCCCGTGACCTCAAAAGGTGATTATCGATAATCTGTTCTCGGTCGACCAATTCCTAACTTGCAACCCTTTGCAATTGGACTGATGTTTGAGTTGACATTTCATTGATATCCAAAGAGAGTTCCTAAAACTACTGGAGTGAGGCATTGACATCCTCACTATTTGTCTCAATTGCCTGTGGTGGAATCCGTACATTGCGGATTCACTTCCCTGTGCTTATCTCTCCTGCCTTCTACAAAATGTTTGCCTCTAGAACCCTCTACAAAATTGCATCAATTAAATACTTGAGGTGAGTGTTTACCTCTCCAAATCCTTCCATCGTTTGTTTCTTCAACTGTTCATCAGTCGTAGTGGTTGCTGTCATGATAGCTTCAATAATACGGTCTACCTGTGTTTATGCCATTGGCGTTGTGCCATTGGATTCTCCCTGTTCATGCCTTCTCTTTGTTCTGGTTTCCTCATATAGGCATTTTGCCTCTGAATCCGTCGGGGTCCTCGATGATTCCTCTTGTGACTCCCAGTCACTATCATGCGCCGACGCCGGATCTACGGGTGCATATGCTGGAGGACCCGCCTCGTGATATGATAATTCTTCTGCACTTTTCAACACTTTCCAGTCCGTCGGCGACTCAGCCACTATGGCGCCCAATTCCTCCTCGGTCATCTTGTTTTGTGTCACTAACCATTGTATCTCAGGGTCCCGCCATGATTGTACGTGGATAACACGAGACCCAATAGAGAATTGAAAAACTCACTAGTACTTTGCCATTACTGCCTCTGTGAGCCATAGAACCTTCATGGCTGCCGCTTGTAAAGATTCCTAATACAACCAAAACTGTATGGTGCATTCCTTCAGGTTATCTTCTAGGATAAGGTACCAGAGGTTCTGGTATCATGCCCCCTTGCATACTTGGGTGACTGCGATGTCCATCCCTTGGTATTCTTCTGGCTCCATCCATGCAACTAATGCGATCAATATGATCAACTGACTATATGTGAATGGGCCTTTTCCTTCTTGCACAAGCATAACATCTTCCTTCAACTAGTTTAATAGAAAAAACGACCAGTTCATTTGTATCCCTGCAACACACTGCTTAGTGCAGGAAACTACCCTTGAGGTGCACTGGTTCGACCGATTCTTCCGCACTACTTTGCTGGTAAGAATCCTGGTTGCAATGCGCACAAACCACTCATTGATGCTGTCTAACACTATGCATGCCCATCACGCTCCAAGTCATACTTCTTCTTCATCTTCGCTGCTATTCTTTTTTCGTTGTCTTTTCCTTGGAAGTATTGCGATGGGTTAGTCCCTTGCTTGGGTAAACCCATGATATGTGAAATCAAACAGTGACTGACACTGGTTGGTCCAGCCACAAGTATCCTCCATGAAAGCATGCCAACAATTTCTTGGAACATGTGTTTGCCTCCATTAATCGACCAAAGTGGGCCATGTGAATTAGGCCTAATAGCCCTGACTTGTCCAATCCCAATGCCCACTCATGAAAAGTGCGCACCATAGGATCCTCCTCTAGTCCAATCCTTTCCTCGAATGGATCCGCAATACAGTTAATGAAGGTGAGAAAATCATGGTCTTCATACTTCATCTTAACTAAACACGACGTGATATCAAAAGTGCACTTCGTTCCTTTTGGAATTGCGGCCATCTTGATGGGGTATCTTTGATTCTTTGTGGGCTTTCGTTCCTTGGCACTTGATTTGCACAGGGGAACATACATAGGGATTTATGCTACTGTCACCCTTTCCCTCGTCGTGGAAGCCTCGTGTGCTTTTGTATCTGCTCTTGTTGAACTCCTTGTGTTTCTCTCTTTTTGCTGTGGAGATTTGGGCCGATTGGCCCCTCTATTCTTCCTTGTGACTGGCGATGATCCCACTGACATACTTGCTTCTTCTTCTTCAATTGAGACACTGACAACTGGTGAATCCTCAACACTCTCACTCAAAATATCTTGTGGTGCTAGCCACTACATTAGTCACAAGTGCTTCTGTAACTCAATCTAACTCAACCTACAACTCACCCACGACTCTGTAATCAAACTATACGACTCAATCTATGCAATTCACTCTCAAAAACTCAATTCTTCACAATGGTGATTTCAACCCGCGAGCCGCCAATTCTTATAGCATGATATCGACCGTGTGAATGATTTCCCAATAATGACGACCAAATCCTTAATTCATTGTCTGAATCTGTCGTCAATCCTCCCGATCTAACAGTCAGATCCATCATTAATATGCGTCTCATCCAAGGCTGCCATTGGTTAACCGATTTAACTACTGCATTTACTGTCGATTTGTCTCTATCACGTCCTTGCAGATGTCATGACATGGTCCCATAACTGCGACTATGATACTTCTACTTGCGCGGCCCCTTGCTCTTGGCGCGCCATCCTCTTAACTACCATCTCATGCAAAAATAATGTTTTTTTTCCATCTTGCGTAATGCCTCAAGCATCGCATAGCACCGGGCCCATCTTGTAGGGATTCATCCTGCTACTATTCACTAACTTTGGAAACGTTGTACCATCTAGCTGTTGCAACTGTACTGTGCCTTTCTTAGTAATGAAATTGATAATGTAAGGACCCAACTAATGCATTTGCAACTTACCTGGATGTTTGGAAAACTTGCTGTCGTACAACAACACTAGGTCTCCTTGTTGAAAGTGTTTTTTCTTGATATGTCGATCGTTCCAGGATTTCTGTTGATCCTTCTCAACGCGTTGGTGAAATCCTATGACAAAGCGGTCTTCCTCTAGCTGCACCAACTGAACTAGACGTTCTTCCAATGCCCATTCATTATCCATTCTTGTTGCTGCTGCAATGCGCAAACTTGGAACAATGTACTCCATTGACATGACTGCCTCCTACCTATACACCAACTTGAATGGTGTCTACCCCATCAACCTTTTACAGGTAGTGCGATATTCCCATAAGACTATCGGAATCTTTGTGAGTGCATGCTACAACACCTTATTGAACACTTCAACTATTCCATTTGCTTGTGGATGATAGGAGGCACTCTTCTTATGCTATATCTGAAGTTCATCTGTCATTGCACTGACAGTGCGATTGATGAAGTGACTCCCCTTATCGCTCATTAATATCTTTGGACAACCGAACCGAGTAACAACATTGTCAAATAGGAGCCTTGTTGCCGTCACAATGGTGCAATCTACAACTGGTGTAGCCTCTGCCCACCTCGTCAAATAACTTGTCACCAATATGTTATACCATGCACCATTTCTCTTTCTTGGTGGGTTGATTGGTCCCACAAAATCCACTGCCCATTTATCAAATGGCTGCAATGTCACCTACAGTACTAGCGTCATCTCATCCCGATGTGATGGTTTCCCAGTCCTTTGAAAAATGTCGCAAGTCCTCGCATAATCTACCGCATCCCTATTGAGAGTTGGCCACCAAAGCCCCATGTGAAGTACCTTCCTGGCAACAGCACAACCTCTGTAGTGTCCACCTACAACTCTCGCATGTGATTCCACTAAGACCCTTTCCTGTTCATGTGGTAGGACACATCACCGTAGGATCTCGTCAGGTCCCATTTTATAGAGTTCTCCAACAATCAACTAGAAATTCACGACTCAAACAACCAAATGCTTCTTCTAATTTATAGTGATCCCTTCTGGTGCTATTCCTATCGCCAATAACTGAACTATTTGCTCATAATAGTGGTGAACCATTCCAACTCTGAATAGTTGCGCATCCGGTAACCCATCCTCAATGTTTGTCGGTTATTCACTTGTCTAAATTTGCGACAAATGGTATGGTCCTTCCTTCAAGCGGTTTGGATTCATAATTATCTCGAAATCAAACTCTTGGAAGAGAAGTACTTAGCGACATATCTCCCCCCCAAAACAAGATTATTTACCTGGTATTTCAAATCATAGTGATCAGCGAATAGTTTGAAATGACTGCCCAACAAATAGTGCCAAAACTTTTACAATGCGTAAACCATTGCCAACCCGTCTCGTTCTGTTGTAGTATAATTCTTCACTGCAGATGATAACTTGTGACTAACAAAATAAATTGGGTGATCAATGTCTCCTTCGCCAGGTTGCACCAACACCACTCTGAGCGCAATTGACGATGCATCAACATGGACATGGAACTCCTTCATCCAATCCGGAGAAACTAAAATTGGTGCTGTAGCCATTGTCATCTTCAATGTGTCCAAGCTTCCTTGACAGTCGTGGTTCCATTCAAATAATGGGCATCCTTTTTCAACAAATTTTTCCATAGGTGCTGTTGTCATGGCATATCCTCTAATGAACTTGCGATAGTATCCTTTATGGCCCAATGTCGCTCTAAGTTGATTCACATTCATAGGTGGTGGAAAGTTAATAATCAGTGCAATCTTGGATGGATCAACCAACAACCCTTCTTTGCAAACAATGTGCCCCAACAACATCCCGAATGACTCATAGAATATTCAATTCTTTGAATTCAGCGTGATCTAATGCTGTCGACACCTATACAACATCAGTCACTGGTTTTCTAGATGGTCCTTTATTAATCCATATATCATCCAATGATCCATGTATACCGCCAAGAACTTCTGGATAAAATATTTTAAAGCAACAACTACAACCCTGGAAAATATCGCAGGTGCATTCTTCAGTCCAAATGGCATCACGGTATATTGAAAACACCCCCATTCAGTAACAAAAGTTGTCTTATGCTAATCCTCTTTTGTGATCTTAGTCTGGTGATAGCCAAAAAATTCATCCGTGAACGAATAGATCTCTTGACCGCCCACTCCTTCCACTACTTCATCAGTAAATGGTGTCGAAAATGGATCATGCATGCATGCATTGTTCAATTTCCTAAGGTCACACAAATCTAGACCTCACATGTCTTCTTATCTTGCACCACCATAGGACTGATCCATTCTAATTCCTCAACTGGTTCTATTATTCCTACATCCAACATTCTGTCGGGCTCAACCTTAACTCTCTCTTTGTATCATGGATTCAAGCGATATGGCCACTGCTTCATAGGATTCGCATCTGGCTTTAGCGGGATCTTCACCTCTGCCAAATCTCCTAGTATCCCCTTCATTTTTGAAATACTTTGTTGGGATAAAATCTTGGAACTCATGCAATAGGTCAATGATCTTTGCCATTGTTTCTTCGTCCCAATAGTCCCCAATATTCACGAACTTCGGTTGCTCCTCTGTCCCAATGTTGACCTTCTGAATCTTCAATGGTTGATTAAATTTATCTGTCGGTATCTCAGGCACCACAATATCTCAACTTCCTTCGGTCTCTAGAATGTTGATGTTCCTTGGATCATCACCATCGTCAGGCCCTCTTGTCACATTGTAGCATTCCATCATCAATTGCATCACTAGTGCCTCATGTGGATCCACTGGATATGCGACTGGTACTACCTTTAGAACAACGTCGTAGATATGTTGCAGAGCACTATGAATGGCTAGATATCCATCCACAAAACTGAAGGTGTGACTGAAATAGATTGACAACTCCTCCCACGTTGTAATCTCTCTACGAAACTCGACTGATACATACCACTGTCGTGGAATTTAATCCAACTTGTGTACAAAATCATGTAGCCACTCATCCTTTGGTCGCGATACCCACATGGTTTGACAGGTGATTAAATGACCACTAGGATCATTCTGCCCATCATACCTCTCAGCTTGGTAATGGTTTGCTTTGCCAAAGCGAACTTCCATCAGCTTGCAATGCTGCGACCACCCCTTGATCAACTTCTTATGTGTCACCCACCAACGTGATCGAGTAGCCTTTAATGCATCATCCAATGCCAATAGTCTTTATGCTTCTGACACCCTATCTTCGAACTTAACTAGAAATTCAGGTAAATCAGGTAGTCCTTCATATATTGGCAACTCAACAATCTCTGTTGCAACTTGGCAATCAGGCCACACTTCCGAATCGATACCTCATGCATTTGATTCTTCCAATTATTGAAAGCAGCATCAGAGTCCAAATATGTAGAGCTAGAGCTGCACCAACCTAGCTCGCCATCGACAGTCAGATGGGTGTAATCTACTGATATGTTGGATGCGTGATCCCATCCTCCTACAACTTCTTCCTTAACCAATTCAACATACCTTCTTCCTTCATTTGGATCCATAGAGGCTATGACCTTGATATCGTGGTTCTTGAAAGTCATCACATGTTTCTTGAAATTAATCACCTCCAAGCTATCATTGGCCCATCCAATCCCCATCAAACTGGGCTATGAGCCTCCACCATCAACAACCTCAATAACATCGACGTCCATTGCGAGATGCAAAACTCGCCCAATCAATGTTACTCTGGCCTGGTTATCCAGTCGCCACTGCATAGGGGACCAAACCAACTGTGGTTTCCCCATCTTTTCCCATGTCTGCTTTGTTAGGATGTTGACATCTGAGCCTAGATCCAGAATGATTGAATCTACTTTGTAATACCCAATATGAATATTCATTCTCACCTCTTTCCTCGTCCTTTTCTTATGCAAATAGTTCACAACGGACTCCTTCCATCCCTTCTCTGATCGATGCAACAGACTCATGATCTTGGTGAGCGCATCGGGATATTTTTCCAGTGACATACAAGTTTCAAAGAAATTATGCAAGGTGACATGCTATTGCGATGGTCCTGCTACCAAAGTTGAATAAAAATTAGGTGACATTTCATAAAAAATCAACTTACCTGGATCTCTTCTCATCGCATCGTGTGCTTCAAAGAATGTGTCCCTCTCAGTGTTGACATCAAACTACACCTTCTTCTTTCCAGCCAACTGAATTTTTGGAATCGGGACGCCGTCCCCTATCGTCGCACCTCCGTGAGTAATGACAACAAAGTCACCATCTTACATTCTGTGTTCTACTGAGATCTTCACAACTGTTGGTCCTTGGTTCTGGTTTGGTGACGGATTCACTGGCTGGTTCACATTCTGATTTGCATTTTGGTTCTGATTCTGATTCTGGTTTTGGTTTTGGATCTGCAACTACAAAATGTTCCTTGCTTGCCACTTCACGATCACTTGCAGACAATTCTCAACGGTATGATCTGCAACGATGCAATAAGTACATTGTGCTTGTAGGTTCAAATAATATTTATGATAATGTCCTAGTACTCCACAATTGTAACATTTCATAGGTCTGCAACCTCATCCTCCTCCTCGACCAAATCCTCCACCTCGTCCTCCACAGAATCCTCTATGAAATCCTCCTTGCTGTTGAACTGTGACTGATTGAACTGCTGCTGTGGTAGGGGATTCAGCTACAGTTGCACATATCGTGGTTGTGTGTACTGTGGTTGAGTATACTGTGGCTGCTTCATGGCATACTATATTTAGTTGTACTGCGACGATGGTAGGGCAAACTTCTGTTGTGGCACAAACTTCGGTTGCGGTGGCGGCTGCGGTTGTGGTTGTACCACCTGTGGTTGCTATTGTGGATGTATCGTTTGATGGTATTCTCCCTTCACATAGTACATTGCATCCACTATCCTTTCCTACAACAAATTATATACTCTATAGTCCTTATCTTCATGCCCAACAGATCGAAAAAATGTGCAATACAAGTTTGTTGGTTTCATGACCATCTTCTGCATGAACACATGATATTCGTGTTGATGTCCATGAACTTGGAATATACGACACCATGGCATGCCACCATGACTCAATGAGTTCGGAGCTCTTGACAACAAGTAATTTCAGAAATCTGGGCACTGATCCTTATGATGTCCTTCCACATGGCACCGAGTACACCATATTTCTTCGCGGTGCTCTCTTCCCTTCTTGATATCTTGCAATTGGATCGCCAAGTTCGTTAATTGGGAGTGAATCTGATTCATGCCAGCTCTAGTGTCACCGACGGGTGAAGTTTCCAAATTCATCATGATCTCTAGAGCCTCGCTCTAAGTCACATTCTTTTGCTACATCAAAGGTAACCTGATATGCGATACTAACACCATGATGAACCATTCCTTGTGCTATACATTGCTCATTCCAAAGCTGACTTTGGCCATCAGTGTCTTGAATTGTTGATCGAAATCCCAAATAGTCTCATTTGGATATTGCTTGATCTCCTTCAACTCTGTGATATATTGCACTTCAGACTTAGGCTTTCTAAACTCCTCGATCAATCCTTTTCTGATCTGGGCCAGAGTCTTCACTGGAGTCCCCATAGGAACTTGGGTAAACTTCATGTACCCTTCCAGTGCGTGACCTCGAAAGGTTGTTGCCAATTGACCCTTCTTGACATCATCATCTAGGACTTGCTTGACAGTCCAGACTGCTTCACATAAAAACCAGTGTTGCTTGGGATCCTCAGTCTCGTTTCCCTGAAACAGAGGTAACTTTGCATCATTTTAGTCCATCTGGGGCCTTCTTCCTACATTCACTGATCCACTACGATTAGAGTGTTGATGACACGTCGAAAAATGTGGTGTTGAGCTAGTTTGTCTTCCTGAGTGTGGCATAGTGCACAGAGGTGTGGGTACGTTGTTGCTTTGGGTTGGTCTTTCCCTAGGATCGAGCGTAGCCTGGTTGCCCCGTTCGTTGTTGTAGGGTCGCTTCATGCCTTGTGATCTTCTCTCATGGCCTCTTGTCTCAGTTGTAGCAGAACTCTCTCCTATCCTCTGCCTCTTCTCTTGCCAAAACCTTGCTCCACCTCACATAATATCACTTCCTTACTCAACTTCCCTCATAGTCCCATCATAAATTCCATCCATCTACCTCGTATCATTCCATCCAACCCTCGTCTCCGTGATACCCACAGCCTCCGCACACTGGGGCTCCACTCATCGGAGTTCATCTTCAATATGCCTTTTTCGCTGATGCACATTTTAATTGAAAATTGCAAAGATAACAGAAACCTACCTCTTGGTCCTTTGAAGAATTCCCTCTCTGCGTCATTAAAATATTTGATTATGTCGACCGTGAACTTAGTGATGTAGCCCTCCAAGATGTTGTCAAGCCAAACTTTGACAACCCTCGATGCTCTATTGTCTACCACCTGCAGCTGTTGGATCAATTCTGGGGTCCAGCAAGTTTGTTCGCCTCCTTGAAAATTTGTCTTCCGATAGGTCAACTGCGCCAACCACTCATATAAGATGATTGAGAAATAATAAAAGAAGTACTCATGTAGATAAGAATACATGTAACTTTCCACCCACTTCTGTGTTGTTAATCCAGGGTTCTGATTCTCTTCCGCAAACAAATTCCCGTGCCTTCTGGTCGAACCAATCTTGGATCTTTGGTCTCGTTGGATGCCATAACATGTCCTCCTTCTCCTCCACACTAAGGCCCCGACAACAAAACCATTTGTTGACACAGATCTGTCGACAGGGGTTTGCTCTTTGTCGACAACCTCAACCTAGTGATCTCCTTGAGCATCGACCTAGGTAGAGTTTACCCTGTCCAGCAACACCTGCGGAGCAGATGACGTCTCACGTGAGATGTTCGAGGGAGGACTGTTGAAACCATGTTTTCACAGTAAGAAGGAGGATTTTGAGCATACACTGTTATACTATCGCAACATTACTTCACAAACACAAGCATTGATTCATACATTCATAAATCCATATCATCTTTCATCAAATCACATCAATGTATTCAGATCGCGGCATAAGGATTGATGCATAAACAAATCTACCATCATAACATTATTCAAGACATGAAATCATCACATCATTCATAAATAAACATCATATTGCAGTATTCATCTAGATCACATCGCAAAAAAACAAGGAAAATAGGAAGAAGTAAAAAGACACAGTGTTTCGCTCAAATCTCCATCATGTCATATTACCTTCGCACCAAAACACAGTTTCTGAAAACAGTTCCTCAATTCAGATCTCACATCAAAGATAGATCACAGATGCACAAGATTTCTTCACAATCTTGATCAAAAAATAGACAAATAATGACAAAGACTAATCAAGAAGCTCCTCAACATCACAATCCTAGATCTATTTATAGGTTTACGCTTTTTACAGTGTGGTCTAGTTAAGTCAACTTCCTAACTACTTGGACCAAAATCTACAAAATAACAACCAAAATCTACAAAATATGACCAAAATATACAGAATGTGACCAAACTGCCCTGTGAGCCATTTTTTGCCTTGCATAGCAACTTTGACTTTGCACAACAACTTTGGTACTGCACGACTAATCATCTCCAAAATTGGCTGCCAACACTATCCATGAAGGGAAGCTCATTTATATAGGCCAAAGGAAGCCCAAAAGAAGACCAAAGGGTTTGAGATCTTTTAGGAGGGAGGTGAGGAATGATCTCTAGAGGCTAGGGGCACAAATGCCACCTACTCGAAGCAGTTTGGATAAGCCTCGACGAGGACTTTCGTCTAGAAGGTTATCAAAATATTCTCTTTTTACCTTTTTTGATAGTGATGATGCTCGTTGTACATGGGAAAGCTTCCTTGACGATTTTTGTCTTGAGGAAACAAGTGTTATCAGTGCACAATGTCAGTGGGAAAGAGGCATCAGGAAGGTTTGAAGCCCTATGTCAGGAGGCAAGGTGCGACATACCTCTTATATTTGGGCAAAAAGCTCTTCAAAACATGTTTTGGCCATATCACTTTAGGGGATTGAGCACATAAACCAATTTTAGGTGTAACAGAATGCCCCCCAACGTGTGAAGCTAGAAGGATATGATAGGTGAAATGCTTTGCTAGATGTGGTCTGGAATCATAGGAAAAATAGTGGTGAGTGGAGACTTGTCATAAGGCCAATTACAAATTATCTGACTCAAATCATGGCTATTGACCAATACACTGCAGATCCATGTATAATGGTCATGTCATGTCTACCAACAATACACTGTAGATCCAAATCGGGTCATAGCTATGGAAGGTACACTGTGGATCTATGTCTTCTTGATCCAAACTTTAGAATAACCACCAGACATACACTGTGGATCCATGCAATGACTCAAGAAAGACTTCATCGCAACCTGAAGATAGGGACATATTCAAGTGAATACCTAACCATTCAGGGTATTCATTCCAATCCCAAATGTACAATTCTATCCATGTGAATAGATGTCCTAATGTCGAACATGGTAGAAACAACTTGATTACTGGTCATTGATGTATACCATTAACAAGTGTGAGGGAAATCACAATTAATGTTAATGATCCCCAAGGTACCCTAGTACACTCCTCCAAATGTGAATAGACAAGATGAAGTTGAACAATAGGGGGAATCTCTCGATCAGAGGCCAATGATGAACTCCTACTGTCAAAAGCGATGAAAAGTTCCATTGAGGTATGCATGCTTCAAGGTACTTGACTGGTTTCTAAGACTAACTCCCAGATGGTGAGCCGATGTCAACGAGAATAGACTTGTCGAAGGAGGGCCATGATTTTTCCCCCATCATCGTCACAAAACTTGGAACAAAGGTGGGTTTGAAGTGATCATGATATAGGAACAACCATAGGACTGACTTAGGTATGACTGACTCAAAGGAAGGTGAAGTAATTATAGAGGTATATTGTAGTAAATAATGCCTTTTGAACATTGAATGACATGACAAGTGAATTGGAAGCATTGATTCGATCGAAGCAGAGATCATATATAATTGAAGGGCGACACAATGCATTCTTTGAATTGACTCAAAAGATTTAAATTACTCATGAAAGTGAATCGATTCGATGACAAGCTGAATACCCAACTATTTGTATGAAAATGTAGACAGGTGCCATATTCAAATGTTGAAAGATGTCATTAATACAAATGAAAGATATTCCCCATTCCCTTAATTTTCCCATAACGATGGATGAGTACCTCTTTTCTTTTTAACTAGCTTGAAAAGGGTAACAAACGCTTGATATAGCTCATCAAACGATGAGTCCATCCTCATATGTTTTATGAACCTAATAAAGGAGGGGTGAATTTAATAGTTAAAATTTGTTACCATTGTGATTTTTTACCATAGAGCTAGGGTGAAAATTGCGTTTGAGAGAGAAATTTGTGACGAAGATTCTTGGAGTTTCAGGCATCCATTCGACAAATCGTCAGAAGCAGGTAAGAAATGACATCCCATCCTTCCTTTTCACGGTTGAAATTTCATATTTTATCATGCTTTTAGTGTTTTTGGAGGATTTTTTAAAGGGAAGGGAACACCGAGGGTGACGCTCTTCTTCCTTTCGGGACGTGCACTAGCGCACTCCCTGAAAGGGGAAAGAGTGTCAGGGGAGCTTTGTCTCTTAGGAGAAACTGCATCGTTGCTATGTTCCCACAGGGAAAGAGTGTCAATGGATGTGGCTCAAAAAAACACCCAAATTAAACATGAAATTCAAGTTTTCTTTCAATGAATGGGGTGTAATGGTTAACTTATGGATGTCCCATAGGTGTTTGACTCAAACAATAGTGATTTGGAAGGAATGTGAGAATGAACTAGATGATTCCCATGCAACCAATGATGATGACTATGAGGGCACTAAGGGAGTGTTGACTCCTTAAACATTTCAGGGTGTTGGGCATGAGAGCCCATGTTCGCTTGTTGTACCATTTGATACGGATGTGGCATCTAGATCAACAACATTTTCAGGTTGGGACCCATATTCTGACGATAGATGTCAAGGACATCTATTTTCTGACTGGGTTGTCCAGGAGAGTGTTGTTAGTAAAACATATCCCATTTTAGCTGATAAAATGGGAACCCCATTTACTCATCATTAAGGTAATCTCTAAGGTTATTATCTTACTTGTGAGATATCATTCATTGTTGTCTTTATTCTTTTGTCCTTTCATTTATTGATTTTAATAAAATTTTGCTTCAAAGTCTTGTTTTTTTTGGTTTGTGAATTGCGAAAAATTTAGTCTTTGCTTTCAAATATTTTGCTTCCGCAATCCGCAATCTGCAAAGAGAATAGCGAAAGTCATTTTTTTGGAGGTTTTGAAATTTGTTTTTCCGCAACTCGCAATCCGCAATACGGATTGTGGATGTTGTAATCCTTTTGGTTTTTCATTTTCACCTTTCTGCAACCCGCAACCCACAATGCGGAATGCGGATCTCGGAAATATTTTCACAATACAAATTCAATTTATTGGTCCCACAATTTCTCAACCCGCAATGTAGATTGTGGAAATCAGAAACCCAAAAATATAATAAAATTGCAAGTCTCACTTCTACGATTCCGCAACCCGCAACCCATATTGTGGATCGTGGAAGTAAGAAATTGTTTTGATCAGAAACTTCCACCCCACATTTCTACAACCCGCAATGCGGATTGCGAAATTGGGAAAAAAATAAGAATGTCCAAAAATTGCCCCCGCAATTTGCTTTCCCGCTTTAATCTCAACCATTGATCTTTTTGAACTCCAAGATCCAGATTTGTTTCACTGTTGAATTCAGCTGTTTAAATATTTCGAATTATCACTATCATTTTACCATTTCCAATTTCTGAATTTTACCTTAGAGAAAGATTTTTTCTACAAATTCTTACCAAGTCAATGGATTTAGCTCTCCCAAGCGAATTATTTCTAAGTTCTTTGAATCTCTTACCTTCCATTGGTCCAATTTCAGAAATTTCATTTGGGTTAAAATTAATTCATTTTCTTCATTTTTTTTACCAGAATTTACCCCGTTTCCTATCATCCATTTCGAGAAATACTTAAACGACCTTAACGAGCAGAAAAACAAAGACTTAAAATCTGGCATTTTTCTTGACACAAATGGATGAGTGTCCGAAACCTATCACCCCGACTGATCCAGAATCTACTCAAATTTTGATAACGATGATTTTTCAGGCATTCAACATGACCAGACGGATTTTGTGAATATTAGCAAGTCTCAAATTCATGCTATAGCAGCCAGGATCGGTTTAATGTCTTATACCGACGCTTAGAGATTATGCCCTCAAGCAACCCCAATAATTGCTTAAGAAACAATTTGTTGAAACCTATGCGATTATGTACACTTTCAAAGAAATGCTTAAGTCCTCGATGGATAACCCAACTAATTTTTTACCTAAACCCGACAAACTATATCCTATCTCTTGGTTTAGGGAACCTTTCTCTCTTTTTACAGCAGTGTTATGCAAGTTGTATGGATTGCAAAATTGTACAGTTTTCTAAGTGGAATGGGTGCCTCTTGTTCATCATTTTCTCACTACAGGGGAATCATTTAATTGGGATCAAATCCTGTCGGTTGTATTGAAAGAGACCATTAAGAAGTATCAAAAGAATCTAGCATCGAGGAAACCTAAATTCTATCTTTCTGCCTATTTGCTGGACATTTTCTGTGCAATGTTCCCTTTCCCGGCCATGGGATGGAATTTGAGGAGAGTTGGACCCCCGGTACACATTTATTGCTCAGCATTATGGGAGGATAATTTCATTCCTCTTATTTAGGATATATGTGATCATTTCATACGTTCTATCCATAAAAAAATATTCAAGGAAGATGCTCCCACATTTTCAGCCAGAGCCAAAGCATTAATTTCCACCATGGGAGATTGGTATGTTGGTGAATATTTTGCCTATATACAAATTTGGGGTAGCAGCAATGTTCATCTGTTGCCCAGAATTGTTCCTGACAGAATGGTTCTGGAAGAGATATATTTCCAGACAGTTATCGATGGTGATCCAACCAATAGTTGGCAGGTTGTCAAGCTTCGACAAAGTCTAGCACTTTGATTTCTTCGCCTACCATGACTGCTTCAACAGGTTCACCTTGACAGGTCCGCCTCAATAGATTCACCTTGATAGATTCATCTCGATAGGTCTGCGACGGTTGAACTTCTGAGCCGTTATAACTTATTTTGTAGCTGAACGTAACGAGTAGTCACCCAAGTGTCTCAGCATCCTATATAAGCATGTACACTAATTTAATATACAACATTTTGATTCCTCCATCTTTCATGGTGAAGAAGTAATAAATTGGTTCGAATTCTTGCATATTCTCTATTCCTATACTTTTTATCGACCTAATTGTTTTCCTACTTCACTTGTTGTTTTTATATGCTTCCTCCATAATAGATCTCGACTCATTCAATCGACTGTTGTCCCCAGCGTGCACCTTGGCATGAACTAGATCATTGGTATCAGAGCAAGATCTTGTTCAAATATTAAGTTACATAAGAACTTATATCAAGGTTATTTAACTTATGCCTGTTCAAGCACACTCGCAAAATCGGCAAAATAAGTAGTCACTTCCTTTGACTTCAGAAAAGATGGTGGAAGAAGTAGACAATAGACATGCAACCGATGAGACATAACAACTCATATAAAAAGCACTGGCTCACCAATAGATGAAAATGTTCACCCAGTTCAACGAGATTCTCATGCGAGTCATTTCGAACTCCGGGGAATCCTCGACGTGACCTCACTCTGATAAAATCAACCCCTTCAAGGTGCGAATGAATCTAGACATACCGAACCTTGAAGTCAAGATTAATGCAGAATCTGTTGACAATTGGGTACAACAACTGGAATCTTACTACGCAGTGAATCAACTCTATGAAGTGGAAAAGATCACCATTGCATCCTTAAAAATGCCAACCTTTCTCCATTGTTGGTGGGAGAATCTATCGATAAAGATGGAAAAATAAGATTATCCCATAGACACATGGGTAAAATTTGTTGAATATGTCCGAAAGGAGTTCTACCCACCCAAGTATATTGAACAACAGTATAAGAAGTGGCAGCAGCTAAGGAAATGGAAAGACTAGTCTGTGCAGAGTTACATCGACGAGTTTTATCGACTCATGGTTAGACTTGGCATCCAAGAATAAGAGAAATTTCTTATCTTGTAGTACGACAATGGTTTATCCCTGTATATTTATCAAGAGAAGGAGTGTTTTTACTGTCAGTATGCTTGCAGATGCATTTCATTACGTCGACAAGCTTGAATCTAAACATAAAAGAATAGCATGTTTCACGAACAAGCCAACAGGTTGAACATCCGAAAAGAAGTCAACAACCGACTCTGACAAGTTCGAGAACCCTTCTCAACTAACGCTGCCAAAGCCCGATCATCAAAAGAAGAACTTTCAGAAAGACAAGAGGGATCACAACAAACAAGCTCTTACTGGGAAATGGTGTTATTATCACAGTTCAATATGGCATGATACGTCATAATGAAAAGCTCGTAAGATATTTTTTGAAAAGTTGTCGACACCCGACTTGTCTGACAGAACCCTGGTAGAATCCGATCCAGATGCATCAACCCTCTTGGCTTCGACCTCGACCACTCTGATAGCCTAAACTATTGTTGATGAGGAGGAACAAGAGCACCTATTCCATACACGAACATGGGTTCAGAAAAATCCATTACATCTGATTGTTGATAACGGTAGCCAGAAGAAATTTGTTTCTGAATATCTTGTGAATAAATTAGGTCTTGTCACCACTCCACATCCTCAGCCTTACAATATCGGTTGGATGAAGGATGGGCAGGAACTAAGGATCACACACCAATTCCAACTCACCTACTTCATTAATCCTTTTGAAGATGAAGTACTCTGTGATGTGGCACTGCTTTCCATAGCCGATGCCCTATTTGGAAAAAATTCCTTATGGGATCAACATGGTACATATCAGCATGGCCTTGATAGCTGATTGTCAAAATCTAGAATCAATGGTATGGAATACCAGAGCGACAACCCATATCAATGATTACTATGATATCTGCCAAACAAACAAATAAGCTTATCAATCTTTCTCAAAAGTTCACGTTAATGATGATAAAGCCTCAACATTCTAGGAAGACTACAACAACAAGTTGACTCACCAACTAGGGCAGCTCCCGAAAACAACAACAGATCGAATACATTCTTGAGGAATACTAGAACACATTTGTGTTGATGTAATTGTAACTTCGGAATGTATTCACTTGTATTTCTTATCTATTGTAACTCGATGTTTATTCCGAGATGTATTGTAATGTATTTGAGTCATGTCATACCCTGATGTTTATTCCGGGAAGTTTCTATAATGAGAAAGTCATGTCAAGTCATTGTGGGTAACCCTCCTATTGGTCAAGGGTTAAAGTCCCCACAGTTGTGGGAACCTTGGGTTATTAGACTATCCTAGTGAAGTCAACCCTAGGTGAGTCATTGTAAGTCGGGGCAATAGTCTCCACCATTGTGTTACCCTCCTATTGGTCAGAGGAGGCAAAGTCCCCACAAGTGGTGGGGCACTAGGGTTATTAGACACTCCCAGAGATGTCGACTCTAGTAAGTAATTGTTAAGTGAGGCTGACATGTTGGAGTGCACTTCAAGTGAACGAAAGAATATAAATAGAGAGTGAGAGCCTCTCTATTTATCACTGGAAACACTCACACTCACTCATTGGGGTGTATGAGTGAGAGGAGAAGCTCTCTCAGTGTGTGAGAGAGAGACTGCTGCTGTGTGGAGATCATCTTACTGTTTTGGGGATTTTACTATTTTGGTGCTGATTCTATCTCTAAGGAATTTGCAGGGTTTTCTCCTTTATGGTTTCTCAGAGGAAAACTCTTTGTGTCTCTTGTCTCTTGTGATGTGCTTATGTTTTATTGCTGTGCTTGTTATTCTCTTAGTGAAAAGATCCTAAGATCATAATGCTAGCTTATATGATGAAAAACTAACATGGTATCAGAGCTAACCTGAGAAGAAGACATTATGCAGCTACAGAATCTAGGGCTTCTTACTTTTTGGGTCTCTCTCCACAATCCATCAGCAAAAGTATGCTAGGCTGACTCTCCATTGAAGGGCGCATCTTTTTGTCGAAGCGGAATTCGATTTCGAGCATTTTTAGTTTTCGATGCAGAAATTAGGGATTTCTATAGAAGAGGAATTTTTGAGTGAGACCAGCATAGGATTGTTCTCCTCATCAAAACTGAAGTTTAGAGACCTGGATCAAGAAATTTGGTTGGGTGAAACTCCAGGAAAGTCAAACCCTAGTTTGACCCCGAGCTAGGAAAAACCCTAATTACTAAAATTGCTAAGTTTTGGTACATTCTATATATTTCGAGATTGGTGAAGTATCATAAGCTGAAAATTTCAAGGGAAGAAGATAACCTCCTTATGAATCTTGTTTCCAAACATCAGCCTCAGATTCGATGTATTCCAGGAGATATGATCTCTCCAAGTTAGGGTTCCAGCCTCTTCCAAAATTCATCCCTAAATAGGACATCTGGGTAGATCTGCAATATCTTGGGATATAGAGGTCCAAATTAAATTCATAAAGATGTTCCAGAAATGGTACAGACTTTAATTTCGGTGCTCTGAAGATCAAATTCATAAGATGAACCAGTGACACGTGGCATGCTGTACAACTTTGCTATTCTGAAACATCCATTAACAGGTCACCTTGGAAAAATGATCATAAATCCAAAATGGTGAAGTCAATTCTAATGAAACCTATGGTGTTGGACCAGGGACGTGTGAGGTTACCTCAGTACGAAATTTAAGACACATAGGAGCAGAAATTTCGGAGATATCACAGAAACAGTAACAGGGATTTCTACAGAAGAAATTGGAAAATTAGGGCTTCCTGTTCCGGGAGCTTCCCTCCACTGTTTTCAGAAAAGGAGTACATTGGACAACTCTATTTGATGAGATCTATCTATCTATCCAATCAGATCTAAAAGATTCCAAGTCTTGAAAATTAGGGTTTCTATGACAAACCCTAGATCAGCCAGCTGCGGAACAAGGACAGACACCTCAAATCGGTAAGATCTAATATATTGCTATTTTCATTTGAGGTTCTCATTTCAAAGTGATCTATCACATTATCTTGTTGAAGTTGATGAATTCCAAGCATAGAAGTATTTTATCTCTCTAAAGAAAATGGATTGAACACCTACATGAGTATAGAGGTTCCAGTTTCAGAGGGATATGAGGCTAGAATCCTTTCACAAAAAGAACTTAGTCAAGGCCAAGAAGATCATTGCTGATTTAGTCATGAATCAAATTACAAGTGTCTCCCCAAAGACACCGAAGATGTTTGATTCCTTGACCAATCTATTTGAAGGGAAGAACATAAATCAAAATATGACCTTGAGAAACCAGTTGAAGGAAGTGAAGATCCAAAATGCAGAGACCATGTAGTCATACCTTACAAGGGTCTCTCAAATCAAAGAACAACTTGAAGCGGTAAGTGAAGAATGCAGAAGCGGTGATGGCCACCTTGAATGGCCTCCTAGGATCGTGGAATTCATTCATTCAAGTAATGTGTTCCAGAAGGAAGTGATTACTTTCAGCAGACTCTGGGAAGAATAAGAATCTTGACTCATAAGAAGAGAAGAGAAGATGGAAGCAAATGAAGATCAAGCTCTCACCTTCCAAAGAAGATACCTCAAGCGATGAGGAATATGAAGATCTCAACTCTTGAAGAACTTCTTATCCACCTTAGCATTTGGATAAGAAACGATGCTATTATGAATGAAGAAGACGATGAAGCTGAAGACTCAAGAAGGAGTATACCCATGAAACAAATACAGATAAGTATTCAATTGTCATTTCATGATATTATTTTGTTATGCATTTGTTTATATTCAGTTGATGTATTATGCATGATAGAATGTTTGCAGTAATGACAGTATACTACTAAAATGCATGTGATGGGTAAGTAGCTCATGGTGCTATACAACTCTCCATTGCTACTTATCTAGAATGAAACCTCTTTGCTGACATATTGGATTAGTGCACAATCTCAATGTTGTCCTGGTAGAGATGGAAGGAATCTAGAAAGTTTCAGTGAGATATGGATGAATGTTGTATTGGCTAAAGTAGTTGCATGATCATGCATAAGTATTTTCCAATATAAATATCTTATGAAATGTTTCTAACCATACAAATTCATTTGACTTGTAGGAAAGACCGCATACATAATTGCCTACAAGCAAAGAAGAATGAAGACTTGTTTTGAAGAACAAGTGACGATAGTTCAAAGACGAAGAATAATATGATGAGTGCAGTGACATCATTGATGCAGAACCTTCCAGCCACCAAGAAGAAAGGGAAGACCAGTTCAAGAAGAATGATCTCAGGGCGCAGTATCGAGACCTGAAGAGAAGTTCATAGTTCCATCATGCAGTAGATGGAAACATCATGGGATACAAAGCAAGATTCGTAGCACGAGGCTTCTCACGAAAAGAAGGCATAGACTACGAAGAAACATTTACAGCTACTAGAAGTAAAGTCACATGACATGATCATGTGTGCAAATGAAAGAAGGCATTGTATGAGTTCAGAAGGCACCCATGGGAAACACATACATGATGATATTGATGAGGATCTTAACCTTTGCTACAAGGTTGAAGATGCAAGTCTATACACTAGATGGTCACTTAGAATATTAGTAGCATAGGAAGCTACTTGTCACTCCGGTACAGAATGTTTATGTGCATAGAGTATAGAAGATAGAGGGAGTATGATGCTCCGCTTCAGAGGGAGTGACTACAGAATATCCCGAGGTTAGACATGGTATGACAGGATGGATAGATCACCGATGACTCTAGGATTTACTGAGAGTAAAGCGGATTCCAACCTTTGCTTCAAGGTTGAAGGCAGAAGACCAGTGATGCTCCTGTTATGTGTCGATGCACTATTTTATAGGCATGGAGGTGTGGACAAGGTAAGTATGCAGTAGAGATCCTGAATAGGTTCAGGATGATGGACTGCATGACCACACTTATGGCATCGAACCTGAAGCTGTTAAGTGATGCTTCATCAGAGATGGTTGATGCTACGATGTATCGTCAAATGATTGGTTCCTTGATGTACCTGACGAATATAAGACCAGATATTTGCTTTGTTGTGAACACATTGAGACATGTTCACCTGATGGTTGCAAAGCATGCAGTACCTAAAGGGTACAGTTGATTATGGGCTCAATTATGAGTTGAATCAAAAGATTATGTGGATTCGTAATGGGTAGGAAGTGCCATTGATAGGAAGAGCACTTCGAGGTGCTACTTCAGTATGAGATTAGGTGTGATCTCTTGGTTTGACAGGATGGAGTCCTGCATGGCGCTGAGTATAGTCGAGGAAAAAGATGTTGCCACTTGTGATTTGGGAGGTAGCATGTTTCTTTTGAAAACTACTATTTGATTTGATTGATCTGACTTGCATTTTGGTATGATGCAGAGAGGAGCAGTGAAGCTCCAGTTTGTGATGCAGATCAAGATCTCTCGAAAGAGGGAGTTCTAGCATAGCTGGTAAGACAGGTTGTCCAAGCATAAATCCTAGTGAAGCTCGTAGGTTGCTTAGACGTAAATGGTCCTGTAGGTTGTCCTTGGATGTAATTGGTCCCGGTGAAGCTCGCGGGTTATCCTTGGACGTAATCAACCCTGATGTGATTTTATGCTAGAAATGGCCAGAGTGAAGTACTTTAGGGAGAATCTTGGTGTTATCCAGATCAAGGTTCCCTCCAAGAGAAAGTGATAAGACCCATAGCCATTCTGACATGGTGAGAGGATTGGTTGCTTCCATGACAGATATGAGTGCTGGCCATTATGTCGAGTAGGACAGATGTAAGGGAAATTGCCATTCTAGAAATGGAAGCACCTGGTCAGTTACCAGGATCACTCAGTGTAGGACTGAGTAGCCATTCTGATGTGACAGAGGGATGTGTTCCCACTTGATCAGATGTAAGGGCTGAACCATTCTGTCATGGCTAAAGGATTAAGTTCCTTCCATGTCAGATGTGAGTGTTGGCCATTCCGATGAGTAGGTCGGATATAAGTGCTGTGCCATTCCGACATGGTGAGAGGGTTGGTTCCTTCCATGGTTGGATGTAAGAGTAGTGACATGGTGAGAGGATTGGTTCCTTCCATTGTCAGGATTCCACATCCAGCATAAAAAAGGGTTGGCTCTGTGAAGACTCATCTAGTTTGAAAAAGGAATAGCTCTGTGTAGATGCCACATCTGGTATGAAAAAGGACCAGCTCTGTGATGCCTCATCTAGTTTGAAAAAGGACTAGCTCTAGGAAGACTCATCTAGTTTGAAAAAGGACTAGCTCTATGTAGATACCACATCTGGTATGAAAAAATACCAGCTCTATGATGCCTCATCTAGTTTGAAAAAGGTCTAGCTCTGGGAAGACTCATCTAGTTTGAAAAAGGACTAGCTCTGTGTAGATGCCTCATCTAGTTTGAAAAAGGACTAGCTCTAGGAAGACTCATCTAGTTGGAAAAAGGACTAGCTCTGTGTAGATGCCTCATCTAGTTTGAAAAAGGACTAGCTCTGGGAAGACTCATCTAGTTTGAAAAAGGACTAGCTCTGTGTAGATGCCTCATCTAGTTTGAAAAATGACTAGCTCTAGGAAGACTCATCTAGTATGAAAAAGGACTAGCTCTGAGTAGCTGCCTCATCTGGTATGAAAAAGGACAAGCTCTGAGATGATACATCCAGTATGAAAAAGGACTGGCTCTGTAGAACTTCCTGTGATGAGAAGAATCATGAGATAGCACCAGGGATGATCCAGATCGAGTGATGATAGCCAGCGATGGTCTAGATCGAGTGATGATCGAGATCCAGTGATGATGATCCAGCAGTGATGATCCAGATCGAGTGATGATTCAGATTCAGTCTAGTGATGTTGATCCAGATCGAGTGATGATCCAGATCCATTCCAGTGATGTTGATCCAGATCGAGAGATGATCCAGATCCAGTGGTGATGTTTCATGATGATCCAGATCGAGAGATGATCCAGATCCGATGAAGATGACTTGAATATGAAGATGACTTGAAGATGAAGATGACTTGAAAACAAAGATGGCTTGAAAATGAGATGATCCAGCTAATACAGAGAAGAAGACTTGTGCTGATAAATTGTGTCAAGAGAATACCTTCCTAGTTAAGAGGGAGTGTTGATGTAATTGTAACTTCGAAATGTATTCACTTGTATTTCTTATTTATTGTAACCCGATGTTTATTCTGGGATGTATTGTAATGCATTTGAGTCATGTCATACCCCAATTTTTATTCTGGGAAGTTTCTATAATGAGAAAGTCATGTCAAGTCATTGTGGGTAACCATCCTATTGGTCAAGGGTTAAATTCCCCATAGTTGTGGGGCCCTTGGGTTATTAGACTATCCTGGTGAAGTCGACCCTAGGTGATTCATTGTAAGTCGGGGAAATAGTCCCCACCATTGTGTTACCCTCCTATTGGTCAGAGGAGGCAAAGTCCCCACAAGTGGTGGGGCACTAGGGTTATTAGACACTCCCAGAGATGTCGGCTCTAGTAAGTAATTGTTAAGTGAGGCTGACATGTTGGAGTGCACTTCAAGTGAACGAAAGAATATAAATAGAGAGTGAGAGCCTATCTATTTATCACTAGAAACACTCACACTCACTCATTGGGGCGCATGAGTGAGAGGAGAAGCTCTCTCAGTGAGAGAGAGAGAGAGACTGCTGCTATGTGGAGATCATCTTACTGTTTTGGGGCTTTTACTGTTTTGGTGCTGATTCTATCTCTGAGGAAGTTGCGGGGTTTTCTCCTTTATGGTTTCCCCGAGGAAAACTCTTTGTGTCTCTTGTCTCTTGTGATGTGCTTATGTTTTATTGCTGTGCTTGTTATTCTCTTAGTGAAAAGATCCTAAGATCATAATGCTAGCTTATATGATGAAAAACTAACAATTTGAAGCACCAAACTTAGTACCTCTGCATTGTCAATAAAAACACTCCATTGAACTTTTTCCTGGTTCTTCATTACCTAACGCATCTGTTTATAAAAGATCCAATCTCGAAAATGAAGAGATTTGTAGGAAAATCCAGGCTTTTATCGACAAGGGTCATTTCTGCTCCATCTCCTCTCCTTGTGGAAATCCATTCATCCTAGTTCCAAATAAAGATGAGACTTGGCGCATGTGCATCGACTATCGATCTCTCAACAAAATTTTAGTGAAGAACATATACCCTCTTCCACGGATAGATGAACTCATCAACAATTTGATAGGTGCTAAGTTCTTTATGAAACTTGACCTCAAGTCGGGATACCACTATATTCCAATCAAGTCCACAGATGTATGGAAAAGGACTTTCAAAACCAAGGAAGGATTATTTGAATGGTTAGTCATGCCTTTCGGCTTAACCAATGCACCTGCAACCTTCATGAGATATATGGTTGACCTTCTACGAACTTTCATCGATAAGTGTGTCATTGTTTATCTCGACGATATCTTGATTTTTAGTCGATCATGGGAAGAAAATGTCAAACAACTTCGACAAGTATTCAACACTCTCCAGCAACATCGATTACATATGAACATGGACAAATGCTCATTTGCGACGACCGGCATGAAATATTTGGGGTACGTAATTGAATCTGCAGGCATTCATGTTGACCTAGAAAAAGTGCAGGTCCTCAAAGAGTGGCCCATTCCTCAAAACATTTGTTAACTAAAATGTTTTTATTGGTTTAGGGAATTTCTATCGACAATTCATACTTAGCTTTAACCACATCGCATGGCCTTTGAATTAGTTAATGAAAGGAAATGGGAAAATTGTCTTCAAATGGACACCGACACAACAACAAGATTTTGAACAACTCAAAAACAAGCTTTGTACTGCACCAGTACTTGTGTTACCTGATTTGCATCAGCCCTTTGAGATTGAGATGGATGCATCAGACTATTCCCTTGGCGCCATGATCACTCAGTCAGGTCACCCAGTCGCGTTTCATTCCGATAATTTCAGCGAAACTGTTAGAAGGTACTCGACGTATGAAAAATAAATGTACGCCATTGTGCAAGCTCTTAAGTAATGGAGACACTACATTCTTGGAAAGGAAACGATCATCCTCACTAACCATAAACCTTTGCAGTTTGCTTCGTCCCAATCGAAACTATAGACAACTCGACAACTCAAGTGGATTAATTACTTGCAACAATTTTAGTTGGTAATTAAGTATCAGAAAGGGAAAGCCAATGCCGTAGCTGATTGTCTCATTAGACCACCCATTACTCTACTGTCTACAGTAATGAGTATGCAGGGTTATGAAACCACTACTTAGCCATAATCATATTAGGTAGACTGCAATTTCTTTGCAATTTATCTACAGCTTCAAACCGACATTTTGTCTACTACCGACTACTTCTTAATGGACACCTTGCTATACAAGCTTGGACTACTTTGTGTACTGACCGGTGAGCATCGACAAAATCTCATTTGGGACGTGCACTAAAGCAGCACTGCATGACATTTTGGAGTCACAAAAACACTTTTTATCCTCCAAAACTATTTCTACTAGCCTTCACTTAAGTATGATGTCAACAAGTACATTCGATCATGCATGGTTTTTTCCATTGCTAAACCACCGAATCGACGACAAGGACTGTATATGCCCCTTCCAGTTCCTAGTCGACCATGGGAATCTATTTCTATGGAATACTTGATGAGATATCCTACTACCAAAAATCAACATGACGCGATATTAGTAGTAGTCGACAGATTTTCCAAGATGGCTATACTCATACCATGCAAGAAGACTACAATAGCACAATAGACTGCTCAACTCTTCTTTGAAAATGTGTGGAAACATTATGGCCTCCTTATGACCATTATTTACGATAGATATTCTAGATTTGTTAGCTCCTTTTGGAAAAATCTCTGGCAATAGCTCGACACGATACTCTCTTTGTCGACAACCTCCCATCTGTAGACAGACGAAAGTTGTAAAGCGCTTAGTGATACAACTGTTTTGCACGTACAACCACAAGCATCGTCGAACATGGGATGACAACATTCCATACATACATCAAAACTACAATCGTGCTCAACATAACTCTACGGGAAAGAGTCCATTTGAGATCTGTTACAGATTTCAACCCTCAGTGCCTATCGAATTAATAAGTTCCTCGACATATTCGAACAACATCGACTTCGAAGGACAAGAAGTACAGAAAGCACTAAAATTCAGATATCACATCTAAAACATCCAGAAGTAAGAACAGGAAATGTTGCAACGAGTGAATGCAAAAGCTAAGGCCTGACACGACCAACATTGTATTCCTCATTCATTCCAAATTGGGGACCAGGTTTGGTTGCATCTAAATAAGGAGCGCTTCACTGGTCCATATAGAAAGATGAAACCCTTGCGATATTGTCCATATAGTATCTTTAAACAGATTGGAGAAAACACTTTTTTCAGCTCGACATTCCTGCATGCCTTGGCCTACATCCAGTTTTCAATGTAGATATACTTTGACCATACCATGCACCATTGTTGGAACATAACGACTTAAAGATAACAGAACATGAAGACATCCATCCAGATGTTCAGGAACCTCTTCTTTGTGACACCATTGTGGGATGATGCATACGCCATACAAGGATGAACTCCATTCCCTTGTTTCAAGTGGTTAAAGCTGGACAACTCCCAGCGCAAGGAAAATGGTACTCTGCTACTGAAGTGGCCAACAAGTTTCCTCACCTGAACGAATACACAATGGAGACCATTATTTGTTAAGGAAGGAGGAATGATCCAACAAGAGGTTGGTAGGTTTTCAAGCTTCAACAAAGTATAGCACTTTGACTGCTTCGCCTACCCTGACTGCTTCGACAGGTCTACCTCGAGAGATTCTCCTTGATAGGTCCGCCTCGATAGATTTGCCTAGGCAGATTCACCTCGACGGTTGAAATTCTGAACCATTATAACTTCTTTTGTAGCTGAACATAATGGGTAGTCAACCAAGTGTATCAAAATCCTATATAAGCATGTGCACTAATGTAATATACAACATTTATATTCCTCCATATTTTATGGAGAAGAAGTAATAAATTGGTTCAAATTCTTGCATATTGTCTATTCGTATACTTTCTGTCGACTTAAGTGTTTTCCTGCTTCACTTGTTATTTTTATATGCTTCCTCCATAATAGTGATTGACTCATTCAGTCGATTGTTGTATCCATCATGCACCTAGTCACGACCTAGATCGAATGGGGTATTTCCAAAGCTCACTGGAGCCAAATGGAAAGGGTGGCCTAAATTTCCCCTCAGCCTTGGACCTCTAGTAATACAAAATTACACTCATGCAGGTATACTTGGAAAAACGATCATCACTTTGAATCTTGGAGAGGATCCAAAAAGGATTCATGATCCAAAGTAATTTTTGGATAACCATTTCAATCAAGAACATATGAAGACTGCTTATGCTCACCAAGTGGATCCCGATGATTCTATTTATCAAGGGGTCAATGCTTTCTCATAAGTACTAACCAGAATCTCTTCTCCTGATGAGAATAAATTTATTTTCCAATACCAGCAGGAGCTGAAAACTAAGTTACTCCACTGTAGAAAACTTGAATTGGAATAAGAAGAAAAGGCACAAAATCAATTGGTTGAAAAGGAAGCACAAAAATCACAAGCCAACACCTATTCTATGACAACTGAGCAAACAGAAGCTAGTGGCAAAGATGTAATTGAATACCATCTACAACATGAACCTTCATCCACTCTTGATGTGCTTATGAAGTTAGCAGAGATGAAGAGAAGTTTAGAGTTGATGAGCTCAGTGGTTGAGGTACAAGCATCAACTTCTGACCTAAATCAAATAAGCAAAGGATTGAAGAACCACCACCAGAGGTAGATATGCTTGATATTGAGGACAATTACCTTAAAGAGGAAACACATCCCATAAGTTTCTCTTGCCCTATAATTATCCCTGTTACTTTACCTGCAATTGTCTTAGTGACCTAAGCACATGTGGATCCACTTGAAGGTTTAGTCAATGATGATTCATTCCTAGATCTCCATTTCCCACAAGTCATAACCTCTAGTACTGAGCTTTCTTATGTTCATTTTTCCATCCCAATCATTATTCCTTCTACCACTTTTCTGATTCTCACAATTCCATTTTCAGCAGTAGTTAAACAACCTGCTGCTCCTATTTAGGTTACATCTTTACATACGTCCCAAGCATAAGTTCCCTCAGTATCTTTACAGCTTGTTGTTATTTCTACTCATGCCGCCTCTGCATATCCTATTACCCCTATTGCCATTTCCATTCCTTCACCCTTATCTTATCATGCCCACATACCATCCATTTCAATTCCCCAAGTGAACATGCCCATTCCAACCCCTACTATTTCCCAACCCCTGCCTCTTGTCACAATGTCTGAAATGTCAACTCCCACAGTAGAAGAGATAACATATTTTGGTGAGGATTGAATGGTGTCACTGGGAGAATATTTTTGGAGCAAGACAAAGAAGGCTGTGGTAAAGAAAGAGTCCAAGCGAGCCAGATAAGGGACATTCATGCATGGCACTGTCCCAAAAAAAATTATATGGAAGAGGACATCAATATATGTCAAGCAAGAAGCTTTGGAAACAACAACTGCTATGGGAGCCTTTGCAAGGGAAAATTATGACTTAGTTACCTCACACAATAAGGAAATTGAGGCAAAAGAACAAGAACTACAAAGTTTTAAATATGAGCACTCTCAGGCCAATGAGCACCATTAAAATGAGTTGCAGAGTTTGAAAAGTAATTATGAGGATCATCTTAGGAACCTGTAAGAACAAAATGATATTCTCAAACAACATCTTAAAGAAGCATAAGAGATTAATGTGAGCCATACAAAAAATATCACTGCTCTCAAACAACAGTTGGATGATTTCCAGTTCATATCTGTTGCTTCCTCCCTTTCTAAATTTATAGAGGAGGAATTCAAAGAACTTGATTCCAAGATTCAAGATGGTCTTAAAAATTTGATGTTTGATTTGTTTGAAGGGTTAGATGAAATCCAAGAGACATTCAAATCCTATGAAAATCAATCTGATGTACTGTATGATCACAGTCAAAGGAGGAATGATGCCACCAAATATTTTGATAATGTGGTAGATTGGTAGAGGTACATTAAGGATAAACCTGAAGATGTGCCAATATTAGACAAGATCAAGCTGAGGAGGATCAAAATATCCTTGGAATCTTGGGAGAATGTCAAGGAATCAGTTGAGTCAACCATTCGGGATGGACATATAGCGTGTAAGAAAATATGGTTTGCATCAAAGAACCCATTAAGTTTTATGGACTTTCCCATCATGGATCCCATTGAATATGCTCTGCCACCTAGGATCTTGATAGAGTGAGTTGAAGGGGAGTTCTTGAAAAAAGAGAAAATTGAGCAGCTTAATCACGTTCACATAGCACAAATCAAGGAATTGATTGAGTCACCCATAAATTCACAAATGAGGATCAATCTCTTTCTACGTGAATGGGATAAAGTAAAGAAGAGGGAGATCGAGTCACTTATCTGCAAAGCTCAGTTACAACTAGAACATGCTCAATATCAGGACATAGTGGATCTACTAGATGTATTTTCCAAGTAGCAATATTCCCTTGGAAAATCATGAAATGATATTTTATGATCCCTACCTCTGTGGGGGATTTCTTTCTTTGTACTATTTGTAATTTTTATTTAAAGGGAGGGAGATCTCATAGAAAAAAAAGAAAAAAGGGATGGGTGAACGATAGTAGAGGAAAACCACAAGGGAAAGACTGAAGATACTCTACATTTTGCAATATTGTAATATTTTGCATTTTGAATAAAATCCAGTTAGTTTCTTTCTATCATCTCTTGGTTTATTTATCAAATTTCTTTGATGAATCTTGGTTTCTCTGTTATCTTTCAGTCAGCTTTATTGTATGTTGCATCATTATTGAACACGTTGACTTCTGTTTTGATTTGTCATTACTCAGTTACTGTGTTAAATATGTCTTGAATGAATTTGTTTATTTAATTCACATACTTACTTTTGAAACCATTAAATACGTGTTCATATTAAATGTTAATTTTTCAATTAACATTTTTCTGATAGAAAAGTCATATGTTTAAACTCTCTGGATGAAATGACTCAATTGTAATTGTTTTATTTTATTTAAAGTTGAGAAGGTGAAATCTGAATTATATGTTTATAGTTTGGACAACATTCGTCATGTATCTTTAATCTGATTGTTCTATTTCATACTACCATATTTCATAGTTTTAGTTTTAACACCTATAGCAATATACTCTGTTACTACATATCCTTCAGATCTTCCACACGGGAAGAGGAGATCCATTTGGATTTGTTTACACAGTGCCAATGGAAGCCTAATATTTGTAGGGGTTAGCTATACCAAACAATTTGGGGATAGGATCATCCTTGCGTAGGATTATTTGACTCCTTTCAGATTGGGCTTTCTCCTCTTGTTGATTTCCTTGTAATTTTTCCAGCAAATTACAATCCGAGGCATCAACAAATGGTGCTAGAAGGAGGGCCATGATTAACCATCTCTAAATAAAGAACTAGCAAACCTCCTCCACCTAGATCACTAGTTGTTACAATAATCCAAGCTCAAGCATCTACATCAGTAGTACAACCACTAGAGAACCAAACCATAGTCCATACTACCCCTATCTTAGAACAAGTAAACATAAGACCTGAGATCATATTTGTCTCACCAACCAAAGGGCCTTTGACTCTCGAATCAAAAGATCACTGCCAAGGTAGAACATAGGGCTGATGTAACTCAGAACCTTAGAAACGCCTTATCCCAACCCCTTTCCATTGATAATTCACCCATTAGTACAAGTAACCAAGACATAGTTGAACACAAATTACTCTCTGAAATCCAGACTAATCCCTTATTCGAAGAAACAAATCATCTTCAAGATAGTCCACAACCCAATGTACTATATGGTGGATCACCACCTACACCTCTTGTTTCATATTCATCACCATGTAAGGAACCCTCAGACAGTAAAACATCTTCAAGTACCTCTTCTTTGGAAGAAATAACCTTGGATAAACAATTGAAAAGACCCTGGTTAGATCAATATGTAGTTTTTATTCCTGGACAACAACATAAACTACTTAAAAATCCATAAAAATGGACGCCCAAGTTTAATCCTGATGAAAGGTATCCTACAGAAGATCAGATCAAGACTTTCATGCAAGCTATCAGACTAATAAATGTGGTACATGGGGACGTAGTATGTAGATTGTTTTCCTTATTATTTTGAAGGCAAAGCCTCTACCTAGTATTTTACCTTAGAGTCTGGATCCATTAATTCATGGGATGAATTTGAAAAGCTGTTTATCCAATAGTTTGGAGATTATAGGACTCCAGAAGATCTGGTTATGGATCTATCCTCTTTGATGATAAAATGAAAAGAGAGGGTTAAGGACTTCAATAATATGTTTTATTGTTTAAAAAATAGAATCCCTGCCAATGTTCTTCCTGTAAAAGAATTATTAGTTGCTTATTACATCAAGGGTCTGCCTACTCATATTGATATGTGGGTTAAAATAGCACACAAAACTAACCTACAGGAAGCTTTTGCTGAAGCCATCCCGATGGAGAAAGATATGTTATGTTTAATAGAAAATCCAGACATTCAAACAAATCATCCTTGTACATCTCGCAAAAGGAAATTTTTTTTCCCTAAACCCATATTACAAACAAAGGACCCTTTTGAAATGGACAACATGAAGAGATTGTTACAGAAAATTTCTAATGACATGGTGGATTTAAAAAGAACCAACATTGAAACCAAACCAACAATAGAGGTTTTACAAGTCCACCTTTCAGGAGCCCTTACCAAAACCAAGCTCCCCCAAGTCCTGATGAGACATTAACTTCTGAAGAGATTTATTCTATTTTCAAGGCTCTAACCACTGGATCTCAAACTATTCCTGATACCACTAAGGAGGATACTAAAGAAACTCAAAATTTTGAACCTCCTGATGAATATTAGGATCGTCCTATTAATACAATTATCTTATTCTCAGAATTACCTATGGAAGAAGAAGAAGAGGAGCCTGAAACAATGTTTAATGTTCAACACTCTTATAACACTAGAAGTAAAGGCCAAATTTCACATGAGTTCCCACCATCAACATCTACTTCTAGTACATGTAAAAAAACCACTCAAAAGGAAACAATTATCCCCAAGATTGAATATAATTTGATTAATGATTTTAAAAGGGATAAGGCTAACATATCTTTATTTGAAATTCTGAAGATACCTTCCATGAGAGAAAATATTCCCAAAAGCATGATTTTAAAAGAATCTAGGGAAGTGCAGAATAACAACTTAGAAACTTACTCTAAGCATGATAGTTAGAAGCCAAGTGGGAAAAGGAATCCTCCTTTATTATTTACCTTTGAAATATTAAATAGAAATGTACATAATTGCATGATAGACTCAGGTGCTTCATCAAATGTTATGCCACTGTCAGTTTGTAAGAAACCTAATGCATCTTGGGAACCCTTCCCTACCCAGAGTGTTCAACTTGATAGATCAAGAGTCAGGGTGGTGGGGGAATTGAAGAATGTCTTTTTAACATTATTTGTTGATCCGAGGATTCTCCAGACCATTGAAATTGTGATTTATGACATTCACGAAGTGTATGGAATGTGGTTAAGTAGAGACTGGTCAGAAGAAATCAAAGGATATTTTGCCACTGACTGGTCCCATTTATGGCTCCCTTACAATGGAATACCCAACCAAATCAAGATTGTAAGAGAATCATATATAAAACAGATAGTCACTCATCTGAATGATCCCAGTGAGCCTGTTATTTACTTCAGCTCATGCATAGAACATTACACATTTGATTCTTTTTTTCTTCGAGAATCTGCATGCTGATTCTTCCCCTATTGAGGATGTTGGAAATTTATCTGAAATCATCAATTATACTGCTGTTCCATTTTCTGGTTATATTGTTCATAATGTATATGATGTGAATACCAATTTTAGAATAGATTTGTGTTCATGGACTTTATTAATTGGTGGACCTAAATCAAAAGATGGAGCTGGTGCAGGTTATGTATTGATAGATCTTAAAAGCAACAAAATAATGATTTCCTATAGATTGGAGTTTGAGTGTACTAATAACATTGCTGAGTATGAAGCTCTTGTACAGGGACTCAGGAAAACAATCGATTTAGGCTCTCAGTTTATAGAGTGCTATGGTGACTCTTAGATTATTGTAAAGCAGGTAGGAAACAAGATCCATTGTATATCACCACGCTTGATTAATTATCAAAAACTTGTTAGGGACATAACCAATTCGTTCAAAGCTTTTAACATTAAGTCTATCCATAGGTCCCAAAATTTCGATGCAAACTTATTAGCTAATACTGCATCTAAGCTCATTCCCTCTAAAGGTTTGTCTCTCGATACTTTCTTGATTGAGTTAATATACAGACCTTCCATCCCTAATAATGCTACCAATTGGAAGGTATTTGATCATGATCAACAAATTCTTGATTTATTGACAACCCAAGATACTTTTAAAGATATACTTATCGACGAGGCTGATCATGACAAATATTTATCTAATCCTAACTTCCATTCCAATCTTATTCCTAAGTCAGTAATCAATTTGGAAAAGTACTATGAATTGTAGGACAAATACAAGAATACAACTAACTGTAAGACACATATTTCTTCTCTGAATTACAAGACAGTCAATTTGGGAAATGAGCAGATTCCTCAACTGATCAATATAGGGATTAACTGTCTACCCGATGAGGAAAATTCCTTGATTAAAATCTGCAAGGAGTTTAAGGATGTGTTTTCTTTGACATATGATGACCTTAAGACCCTTGACACCAAAATCATGTAGCACAACATTCCCATGAAGCCTATTGTCAAACCCTATCAACATAAATTGAGGAAGATGCATCCTAGTCTTGAACCTTTGGTGAAGAAAGAACTTGAGAAACTGCTAATAACTAGAATTATATTTTCAATAAGACATACACAGTGGATTTCAAACTTAGTCTTCGTCCGTAAGAAGAATGGGGAAATAACATTGTGTGTGGACTTTCAGAATTTGAAGAAAGCATTTGAAAAAGACAATTACCCTGCTCCTTCAATGAAGAAAATTTTGCAGAAAGTTGCAAGTGCTGAAATGTTGTCCCTATTAGATGGTTTCTTCGGTTACAATCAGGTGTTGGTTACCCCTTCAGATCAAATTAAAATTGTTTTCAGAAAACCTTGGGGAACTTTTGCTGACAGAAGAATGCCCTTCAGATTGATTAATGCAGGTGCCACTTTACAAAGAGTTATGGATATAGATTTTAGAAGATTAATGCACAATTCTATAGTATTCTATATTGATGATATAACAATTTATTCTAAAAATAGGCATTATCATATGTTTTCTCTTAGACAGGTTTTTGAAAGATGCAGGAAGTATGGTATCTCGCTGAACTCGAAGAAGTCCATTTTCGCGATCACAAAAGGTAAGCTTTTGGGATTTAAAGTTTCGAAAGATGACTTGATTACTGACTCGAAAGAACAAACACGATTGCCAATATTGGGCTGCCCAGTTCAAAGAAAGCCATGCAGTCCTTCTTGGGTAAAATTAACTTTGTTAGAAGGTTTGTACCCAATTTTGCCCAAATTATTAGTCCACTACAAGGTTTGATAAAAAAATTTGTGCAATTTAAATGGTCTAACATTCAGAAAGATGCTTTTGCTAAGATTATGAAAGCGATTGCAAATGCTCCTGCATTGATGTCTCCAGATTTTGAAAAAGATTTTATTTTGTATACTTTAAACACAAACTTTTCTTATGGTGTTGTTTTGATGCAGAAACAAGCTGAGGACATTGACATTCCCATTTCGTTCATGAGATCTACTTTTAAAGGAGTTGAACTGAATTACTCATAGATTGATTAAAATACCTATACAGTTTATAAGTCTGTTAAACATTTCATACTCTCTTTATTGAAATCTAGAACATAGGTAATTGTCCCTTATGAAGCCATAAGGAATGTCTCTATCCATAAAGAGATTGGAGATAAGCGTTCCCATTGGATGACTGTGCTTCAATAATACGACTTGGAGATCAAGCCTGCCAAAATTGTCAAAGGATAAGGATTGTGCTTGCTAGCTTCCCAATCTAATGATCTTGAGCAGGAACTAAGATGGAAAGAAGAGGAAGATATATACGAGGATACAATAAATGTTATTTTTTCTCCATCCTCTGAATGGTATGATGAAATTATATTTTTTCTTACTCATGAGTATGCTCCTCCAACCTTAGAATTCAAGAAGTGTAGATATTTACGACTGAACACGACAACTTATCAGTTCATTGATGGTGTGATTTTCATAAGAAAGTATGACGATGTTTTCCTTAGGTGTCTTGAAAAGGCTGAAGCTGATAACATTTTGTTGGAATTACATCCAGGGCCTACGAGAGGACACTATTCAGGAGAAACAACTACTCACAATATCCTCATAGTTGGATATTATTGGCCAACGTTATTTAAAGATGCATATGTTTTGTTAGAAAATGTGAAGCCTTCCAAAGATGTGTTGGTAAGGTAAAGAAACAAGCTTTTCCCCTTCAACCTGTCACTGTTCAGTTTCCCTTTCAACAATGGGGACTAGATTTTGTTGGTCCTATTACTCCTCCTTCTTTATTGTAGCAGATGTATATCCTTATTGCAATATAATATTTCACCAGTTGGGTGGAAGCAATTCCCCTTAGGGTTTCCAATACTAACTTAGTGATATATGTTCTAGAGAGTAACATTGTCATTAGGTTTGGAGTCCCAGAATCTTTGGTTTTTGATAATGCATATTAATTTTCTTCTATTGATCTTACTCCATACGCCCTTGAAAAGGGGATCGAAATAAAATACTTTGTAAATCAATACCCACAAGGAAATGAATTAGCAGATTCTTCAAATAAAAATTTGATCAATATTATAAAGAATATTGTGGCCACTCATCACAAGAATTAGCACACCCAACATTTTAATGCTCTTTGGGTAGACCGAATAAATCCTAAAGCTTCCATTGGGCACTCTCCTTACTGCCTCGTTTATGGAAAATAAGCTATTCTACCATCAAAACTCTTACTTCCTTCGTTACAGTTGGCTTAATATTTCCTACAGGATGACTCTCCTCCTCTTCAGAACAAGATTGATACATTCCTTAAATTACAAGAGGAAAGAGAGAATTCCAAAAATAAACTCTACCAACACCAACACATAATTAAAAGATGGTTTAATGAGAAGTCATCGACCAACCGAGATTTCCATGTTGGGGATTTGGTTTCTAAATTGGACAAACAACAGAAGGACAGAAATGACTATACTAAATTTCAATGCTTGTAGCTAGGGCCATTCATTGTTACAGAAAACCTTGGCCCTAATACTATCCGTTTGCAAACACTGGAAGGTCTCTCTGAGAATTATTCAGTGAATATCCAACTCCTCAAAAGGTATTTCATTTGAGATGAGAATTGGCTTATCTGTACATAGGTGTGCTTCTTTTTCTTTTATTTTATTTGGTTTGTTGTTTATGTTTTCTTTCTTTCAAACATGACATTGACAAAGTGTTTGGCCAGAGTTAGTGATCAGTCTATCTCCAAAAATTCTATCTAGGAAATTTGAGTGTGGATATGTTGGAACACCTTTACTCAGTTTATATCCAAAAGAGTGCTCTCACGGGAATACAATTAATAATCTGTGAAAGCCTTTAAATTTAGATTCCCCCACCCGATTCACTGTCTTTACAAACCCTCATTGTGATAATTGAATCTTTAGCAGTGATCTTGTCTTCCTATCATATGTTCCATTAGCAATTGGCAGTAAATATTTATAGCATGGTTAACCTTTTTTCTATTCTGATCTCATCTTGATCACCTTGAAATTAAATAAAATTCACCCAAATAATTGTAAATTGCAAGATGGGGGGTCTTATCACAAGACAACCTATCATGCTCATAGGAATTCAGTGAATGACATTACCAAAAGATGGTTACCAAGCCAAGGTAATGGATTGTAATTTACATTGTAAATAATACTGTTTGTTTTTATGGTTAACCATAACTTGTTGTATTTGAGGACAAGGGGTCTTATCACAAGCCAACCTGACCATGATCATGGATTCTATTTAGGACTGAAATTACTACTAGGTGGTTACCAAGACATGGTAATTTCTTTTACTATCAAAGCTAAAAGACAAGGAGTCTCCTTACAGAGCTAGCTTGTTCAGTTTCTAAGTAGGAATTGTGAATGGCATTGCACCTTACCAGGGAAATGGTCTTGTTTCAACCAAGTTGTAGTTAGTTTATTTATTTCAAAAATAAATAAATTTGTATATATGTTTGAGAAATAAAGTCACTAATTAAATACTCAGTAACTGAAGGTGATTGTTGGTTTGATTATCTTGAAACAGATCAAGGTTTTCCCAAGGTTCATCACAAACTGCCCTCTTTTGTTTGCATATTGGTCACAGGGATACCATTTTGCTTCTAAGTTCCCTTTGTCAGTTGAGTATCATTATAAGTGGCTTGGGATGCGAATATTACAATCATGTAAAACTGTTTCTGCTGGATCCGATTGTACTCTTTTGAACTCACTCTTTGATCCAACCAGCAGTTGGCACAACCTGGATCACTCCTGGATTATAGACTTAAACATTTTTCTTGCTGACATATATCTCTTGAAGTTTTTAAGTTGATTTGTGCAGAGATAACTACTTTGCCCAGCGAGTTGCCATTTGTTGTTGGCACAACATATCCCATTTTAACTGATAAAATGGGAACCCCATTTACTCATTATTAAAATAATCTCTAAGTTTATTATCTTACTTGTGAGATATCGTTCATTGTTGTCTTTAATATTTTGTCCTTTCATGTTTTGATTTTAATAAAATTTTGCTTGAAAGAATTGTTTGTGAAGTGTGGAAAATTTAGTCTTTGCTTTCAAATATTTTGCTTCCGCAATCCACAAAACGAATAGCGGAAGTCATTTTTTTGGAGGTTTTGAATTTTTTTTTCCGCAACCTGCAATCTGCATTGGTAATCCTTTTTGTTTTTCATTTTCACCTTTCCACAACCCGCAAACTGCAATGCAGAATGTGGATGTCAGAAATATTTTCAAAATAAAAATTGAATTTATCGGTCCCACAATTCCGCAACTCGCAATGCATATTATAGAAATCAGAAACCCAAAAATATAATAAAATTGCAAGTCACACTTCCATGATTCTGCAACCTACAATGCAAATTGTTGATTGTGGAAGCAATAAAGTGTTTTGATAAGAAACTTTCACCCCACATTTCCGCAACTCGCAATGCAGATTGCAGATTGCAGAAATTAAAAAAAAATGTCTGAAAATTTCCCCCACAATTTGCTTTCCCGCTTTAATCTCAACTGTTGATCTTTTTGAAATCCACGAACCAGATTCGTTTTGTCGTTGAATTCAATTGTTTAAATATTTCAAATTATCACTGTCATTTTACCATTACCGATTTGCAAATTTTACCTCGGTGAAATATTTTTTCTGCAAATTCTTACAAGGTCAACGGATTTACCTCTCCCAAGCGAATTATTGGTAAGTTCTTTGAATCTCCTACCCTCCTTTGGTCCAATTTCAGAAGTTTCATTCAGGTTAAAATTAATTCATTTTCTTCATTTTGTTTTACCATAATTTACCCCTTTTCCCATCATCCATGTCGAGAAATAACAGATCTAAAACGACCCTTAACAAGAAGAAAAACAAAGACCTAAACTCTGGAATTTTCTTTGACACAAATGGACAAGTGTCCAAAAACTATCACCTTGACTGGTCCAGAATCTACTCAATTTTTGATAGCGTTTATTTTCAGGCATTCAACATGACCAACCGACTTTCATGAATATTAGCAAGTCTTAACTTCATTCTATAGAATCCAGGCCCGCTTTAATGCCTTATACCGACGATGTGAAATGGATAATTGACCTTGAAAAAGCCCAATACCAATCATTCAATGACCAGGCACAAACCCAATTGGCATATTTTTTCCCAGAAGTTTTTGCTAGAGCTTATGCCCTCAAGCAACCCCAACATTTTCTCAACAAACAATTTCTTGAAACCTCTGCGACGCTGTACAATTTCGAAGAAATGCTTATGTCTTGGATGGATAACCCAACTACATTTTTACCTAAACCCAACAAACTATATCCTATCTCTTGGTTTAGGGAACCTTTCTCTCTATTAGCAACAATGCCATGCAGGTTGTATGGATTGCCAAATTGTACAGTTTTCAAAGCGGAATGGGCGCCTCTTTCTCATCATATTCTCACTACAGGGGAATCAATTAATTGGGCTCAAAACTTGTCGATCGTATTGAAATAAGCCATTGAGAAGTATCAAAAGACTCCAGCATCGATGAGACCTACATTCTATCTTTTTGCTTATGTGATGGGTGTTTTCTATTCAATGTTTCCTTTCCCGGTCATGGGATAGACTTGGACCAGGGTTGGAGCCCTATTCCACATTTATTGCTAAGAATTATGGGAGAATAATTTAATTCCTCTTATCTATGATGTCTGTGATTATTTCATAGGTTCTATCTATAAAACAATATTCAAAGAAGATGCTCCCACATTTTCAGCTAGAGCCAAAGCATTGATTTCCACCATGGGATTTCTATTAGTTATTCCTTTGGCATTCATGAACTCCATTGACATCTATGACAACTATACTCATAATAATATCCCCCTTTGGCATTGATGGCAACATCTAAAATTTCTCCCCCTTTGACAATAATGTCAAAGGATAACCTCTTATACCAATGTTGTACCCATTTTAATATAGGATTTCCTGTCTTTCTTCTTTCTGACAACTCCCCCTACCATCATATCTCTCCTTTGTTAACTAGACTTGGTACTAACCAACATATTATCATTTATCTTTAACATTTCCTTTCTTGCAATAGGTTCTTGAATGATAACTCGAATGATAGATCCATAGACTCCCCTTGTCACTGTACTTCCTCTCCTATGTCAACATTTTTGTGACATAGTTTACACTCAACATTAAACTGAATTATGTAACTTGCGCTTCTTAAGAAGTCTTCATATAATCCTTGGTCTGAGATAACAACCGATTTTGTTACCATTTTGAGAGACACATTTAGAAAGAACTTCCTTCACTATCATTTTTTAAAACTGACGCTAGGCTCCCCTGTAATAGTCTTTAGCTGGACTGTCACACAATTTAGTTCGGTTCTAATTTAGTAGAACCGCTAAATCTATCTAACCCATCCAATGTACCAGGCATCTCTCAACGAAGAGGGGACTTCAAAGACGATGAACTGGATCTCATAAAAATTTCACTTCCAACCTCTACTTTTAATATCTGGTCTATTCCAATGAGTGAAATCGTCCTCAGACGTTGGATCTCTTGTCAGCTCAATAGACGACGAACTCCAAACATAACAAAACTAAATTGCATTTAAAAATTTATCTCCCATCTCCGTAGTTAACTCACTTACTCGTTGAATCTGTGAAATAGCTGAGGACCGTCAGATATAGATCAACCTCGATCGAAGGTGGACTCCAAATACTATACGGTGGATTACATTAAAATTCTGCATCAAACTACTGTTGTTAACCACCTCCCTATTTGAATAAGTAGAATTATTGTTGATCGTCGGATTTAGGTCAATGGTGGACTTCAAATAACATAAGGCGGATTTCATTAAAATTTTGCACACATTAGGATTTTATTTGTCTGCACTAGTTCTCCCAGCGGAATCACTGACAACCGTAGATCTCTTTCAATGATCAACCTCGTACATTGATCTAAATCCTATTTGCAATGATTACTTTTAATTTCGCAACCCGACTCCCTTTTTATCCTCCTTAATATTTTGTTTACAAAATTCATTCTGGCCGTATATCTTCAGCACCTTTAGATCTCTGCCACACGATCTACAATCGTGAGGATGACTTAACATAGGCAGTGTTGGGTTATCTCAGATGTAACTCCAACCCGTGGAATCAAATTTCAACCATGGATTTTCTCCTACCATGATCTAAACCATCTAATCCTGCATAGACTTAAATCTCATTTTTCATCTATCCTTACAGTGATCGATCATTGATCCAGAACCTGTAATAAGGTTACTCTACACACATTTCGTTCATGAATTCTCAGTGATCTAATTGATTAATTCATGCTCTTTCTTCCATGCCAATTGATCAGAGAATCGATCAATCGATCTCTATTTCCTCTCCCTCTCAGAATCCTTTCTCTAAGTCAACCATACACCAATATTATCATTTAACATTGATCATCTATTGTCTTTCAGGAAGATAGCTTTCAAAATACTTCAACATTAGACACCAATTGAATTTTTTGATACCAATTGGAATTTTTTGACTTTTACTCCCCTTGAGTATATGATCCCTCCTAATCTTATTTCAGGGTTCTCTTTAAATCATGAGAGATATTTAGAAAATAATCCCAAAATCATCACTATATCCTTCTTCATCACCTTTATCTTCATCTTGATCGGTGTATTCTTTTACATTTGCATCTTGCTTTTCCTCATAATGGATGTCCTTTTTATTTATGGCACTATTATGCTCATCATCATCTTTGGAGACCTCACTGATGTTTGAAATATTTATTTCTTCTATATCTTTGGAGTCTTCTTTTATTCTCCACATATTTCCATGAGGTACTCTTCTTACTGGTTTTTTATTTCTTTGTTTCTTGGTTTTCATCTTCCACACCTTTTTCTAAGTTTCCTTGGAAGGTCTGCATGTACTATTCTTGCAATGTTTTGCAAAGTGTCAAATATTGTGACATATGAAACATATAATAAGTCTTTTTTCCATTTGAGATGTTAGTGTGTTCTTTATTTTTTAGACCTTGATATTCTTCTTTGATTCTACAATCATCAGCCTTGTGACCAAACTTGTGACAGTAATGAAAATATCCATAGAATGTATGTTTGGAGAATCTTTGGTTTTTCTGCTTGTAATGACTCCTTTCATTGGCACGTCTTCTAGAATTTTTCATCTTGGGAGGATGAGTAGAATTATGATGACTGGACTTCATTTCCTTGTGATTCTTCTGCTACATGGATATATCTTTTGAAACACCATCCCAAATTTTAACCTTTTCAACATCTTCTTGAGTGAGGAATCTTGATCCTTTAATGACATCATATCCAAGACCTGTTTCACCCCTGGGGAATCTTTGAAAGTTGAGGACTTTATTAAGTGCTTCAATCATTTCCCTGAACTTCTCACTAATAGTCAGCTGATCTTTTAGCTTCTTTACTTCTTCCTTGAATTCAACAACTTCTTGTTTTAAGCTCTTGACCTCTTCCATGCTAGCCAACACTTGTTGTCTTGAATTGTGCAGCTCTTCTTGGAGGGCCTTGACTTCCTCTTCTTTTGACTTCTGCTCTTCTTGATATTTTAACAAATTTTCTTTCAAAGAATTGTTCTTCATCCTGCTCTTTCTCAATTCTTCAAGGGTGCTTATGGGTTCTACCTTTAGGTCCAATTCTCTTTCCATATCTAAATCATCTTCTGAAGCTATTGTCCCCATGAATGAATTTTATTCATCTTCACTCATCTCTTCAAGAATATAAATTCTTGCTTCTGTTCTTTGTCCAACTGAGTAAAGTTTTTCTAATTTGACCCAGAGTTCCTTAGATGAGATACATTGTCCTATCCTCTCTTTGATGGGTTGAGGTAATCCATCAAGTATGGCCTCCACTGCCCTTGAGTATTTTTTGTTGGACTCTTTCTGAGATGCAGTCCTTACTCTTTTTAGTAGGATGTAATCATTGATAACCGCATTCCATACACCACATCCTAATGACTATAAGTATACACTCATTATTTTTTTCCATACTGCATATTCTCCTTTATTAAGTGTTGGAGCTCTGTTGGAATCCATCCCTTTTGGTTGATCCATAGTGGGTTTTAATAGGATCTTCCTTCCAGTGGTTAAACTGTAGTGAAGGAACCTTCTCTGATACCAATTGTTGGAATAATGGTCAATACTGAGAGGGGGGTGGTGAATCGGTATTTTTAACTTTTTACCATTATAACAACTTATTAAACTCTAATCAAAGCATATAATCAACAAGATACACAAAACACATATTTTTATCATGGAACCCCAATTGGGTAGGCCACCAATACTTCCTATTACTGCAAAATTGTTATTTACAAATAGTTTTTCCTGCTTTTACAGACAAGGATGGTATTACACCCTATTTACCATCAACTACTGGAAGGAGGCTACTACCCCCTGGTTTATCAGTTACTACTGAAAGGATGCTACGACACCCTATTTACCAGCTACCACTGGAAGGAGGCTACGACCCTTTGGTTTATTAGCTGCTACTGAAAGGATGCTACACCAACCTATTTACCAGCTACCACTGGAAGGAGGCTACGAACTTGTTTAGGCCTGGAAAATCGCAGGTAACAACAGTTAGGTATTCTCCCCAATAAACGTTCCCAACTAAACCGTTATTGTTTGGTATGGGGAATCCGTCCAATTTACGGTCCGACTACCGTAGGTCAAGTAACGAATTAAAGGTTTTACCGGTTATGGCCCAGTCCACCGTGTATATTTTTATTTTTTTAGTTTAGTATGATATGCAAGTTCCTATCTAAGAATGCAGATTGATAGAGAATACAAGGAGTGGTCACAATGTAATGCGTAGGTTCTTACCTCTCGTCTTAACTCTCTCGCATCTAAATCACACACAACAAGAAAACTAAAACTAACTATCTAACCTATCCCTAGGGAGCAAGATTATCATTTATCAATGAGTAATGTATTTTTGTGCATGCATTTAAGAAAAATCATAGATAGCTATTACTTTATTCAAAACACATGAACATTAATAGATAGATGAACAACAAGATAGCTCATTGTTTATGAAAAAACCTTCATTACTCATAGTGGAAATTTCAAAGAATAAACTAGAGGGCATTCTTACAAAAACATAGGTTCAAAGAGTTAGAACGACCTCACAGTTAATGGACAACAACTGAAAACAAAATTGTTCACATTCAACAAATCCATAGCACAACATTTGAACATTCCACCAAGCTTTCTCCAACAGGAAAATTGTAATTATCTATTGCAAAAGGATAGTTCTTCTTACAACATGTTCTCACAAATCTATCTGGGAAAAAAGTCCCTTATTCCCTCTAACTCTCCTATACTTATACAAAAAGGCAAAAATTTTGGGCTGCCCCAAATTACTCTTGGGCTTCCCCAACATTTCAAACCACAAAATTCGTCTTGTAGTGAGTGCTCATACATTATACAATATATTACATTTAAAACAAAATTTAATAGAACACTTTTATGAAGATGGCCCCGCTTGATCATTAAAGAAATTTTTCCACGCCTAGGCCTCTGCTGCTATGCTTTCAAATTCTGAGGGTTCAAGAAAACAGATGTTGATCTCATACTTTGTATCCCGATTCTTAACCACCTCTATTCTTGCTGGACTCAGGCGTAGCTGATCTTCAAGTAAATGGATGCTGACTGCTGCATGAGCTGCTACATTCTTCAGGATATGCTCATCTAAATCCTTGACTTGTTGTATCTTCTGTCCACCCTCCTGATACCTGCTTTGTAGTAGTTCTGTGAACAACTTATGCTCTGGTATTGCATCCAGTCTTTGTTCTACAACAACTTGGCATCTGTTGTATGTGACTAGCACCCTTCTACAGTATTCAGTACAGGATCCTCTCATTTTCTTCACAATATTCTTGAATTCCTCTGCAGTATTTATGGAAAACTCTAATAAGTCGTGGTCCTGCTTCAAACCATGTCGATCCTTAGCTGGTAGCTCTATGGGGGTTTCTTTGTTTGCTTCTAACCAAACTATTCTTCCTGTAAGGACTTCCAAAATATCCTGAGATCTATCTACAAAATATGAAGTAGTGTCCAGGATTTCTTCCAACCTGCTATCTATCTGTATGATCTTACACCTTTCTTCTTCAATAGACATTTGCAGTTGGTGCATTCTTCTTCTTTGAGCTAGGACATGCTCCTTCACAGGATGGATATCAGTCTTCTATTCACTGGCATCCTTCAGTGATGCTGTTAATGAAGCAATTTATCCCTCAAAACTTGTTATATACACTTGGTTTTGTTTTTCCCTTTCTTCTATGGTGGCCCTCTGTGCCTCCAACTCAACAACTTTGCTCTGTAGCTGGTCCTTTTATGCACTTAGAGCTTCATATGATACTTTGAGGTCATTGTTCTCTATCCTCAACACCTAATACTCTAGCTATATCTTCTATGGTTCTGCTAGAATATTTTGAGCATCCCTCTCATTTTTCTTTACCGAGACTTCCAAGGCCATCTTGTTTGCTTGCACAGTTTGGAATTCTATCTTTGAAGCCCTTACTTCATTATGCATATCTTCAAATTTTCTTTTTAACTTGTTACCTTCATCCCTCTCTTTTTTGAGAGTTTCCTTTAATTGTGCTGCATTTTTCCTTGATTGCTCAAGGTATGTCATAAGTCCATCCACATTGTCTTCAGTGGCCTGGATTAATGCCACCCCAGCTCTGGCTGTTAGTCATGGATCTGCATCTGTCCCATGCACCAAAGTTTTATCAGTAATCATCATACTTGATTGTCCTCCTGTTTCGACCTTTTTCTTGGTCCTCTTGACAATACTCTTCTTCTCCTTGTCATAGAAGATGGTGCTGAAATTAGGGACCCATTCTCCTTATTTTTGCATAAAAGGTATCAGATTCAATCCAGAAAAAACAACCTACTCTTGGGTGCTGCCAGAAGTTTCAACATGCTCCTGTAGATTAGGATTATCCTGATGCCCTTGATCGGTATGCTCCTGTGCTTCTTGTGTATTGGTTTGGTCAGTATTTTGCTGGTCTTTCTTAGCTCCTGCTAATCTTATACCTTTACTCTCTTTTTGCTTTTCCTTTATCTCTTCATCTTCTTTCTTCTTTCTTCCCTCCTCTTGCATCTTTGCTGCTTCCTCTGCAACTTTCTTTCTTTCTTCTTCTTCTTTCTTTAACGAACTATTAGCCTCCTGTGCTAGCCTCCTAGCATCCTCTTCCCTCTTCTTGGATTCCTCTTCTTCAGCTTTCTTTTGTGCGGTTTTTCCCTTACCGCTGGCACAATGGTGATTTTCTGTTTAAACCTTCTCTTCAATGCAGTCATATTCCTTGCATTCCTGAATATTTCTTCATCCTTGTCCCAAAAATTTGTATATTGAAAATGAACATTTGCTTCTTTGCAATGCTCTACAACCTTATTTTGGGAGTCATTCCTATGGAAGTTCATCTCCCTAAAATGAAAATGCTCCAATTCCTGTACGAATTCAGCAGTTAGTTTGACCTTTGAAAATTTGTAACTTCCCATCTGTAAAGGTATGGAAGGATAGGATTCCTTCTTATGTTCAAATAGGAAGCTTCCTACACCATCTAGATATACTTGCCTAACTGCTTCTTTATGTACCACATAATTAGTGGCATACTTAGGGAGTAAAGAAGGTGCCCTAGAGCAACCATACATTCTAATGTACATCCCCTCTTCAGTCAAATAGTAACTCCCATGCTCCTTAATGACTTTGAATGCCTCCTCGGACATATAGTTGCATTCTGTCAGGAAGATTAAGGTGTAAAAAGGCATAATGAAATGTTCATAGATCTCTTTATAGTGGCTATAATATTTATGTGCCCAAAATAGTTTGTATGCAGTGTACACAGGGGTTCTGTCCCTGTCCCAGTTGCACCTTAAGTCTGGAAATGGCTGGCTACATAATATACAGTCCACTAAGATGGAGCTCATATAGAACTCAGACTTATTCTGGGACACCCCTCCCAAAGCTGAAGATATACAGGCTGAGAGGCTATTAGACACTATGTTTTCCCAGTTGAATATGGTGCCCTGGGTGGCCACATAGAAAATAATGGGAATCCATCCCAACTTGAAACTTTTACCATGAGCTCTCCCAAACACTCTATTTAACATCAGTGCTATAAACCTGTAAGGAGTCCGGAGAGTGGCAGTATCATACTCTCCTGATGGCCTGGTTCGAAAGTTCTTCCCAGGTATCATCATCCTCTTCACTGTTTCAACCAGGTCCAAATTTATCTCCTTTAGCCAACTTTCAGTTAAGTATACTTGAGCAGGAGGTAGGTGATATGCCGGTGCGACATAACCAGGACTGTATGCAGCATAGCCCTGTTTGGCAATATTTACTAAGATCATGGTGGTCACATTTTCCCTAGGCAGGATCCAGCCAATCACCTCAGAGCATGGGAACAGCTCAAGTCTAGTGGCTACCTTCATCAGAGCAGATTTCTCGATGTTGGCATATATGGTTAGTTCTTCGAATCTTGCATTAGGCACCTCCTGATTTGAAATCATCCAATATATCTCACCCCACTTGTAATCTGGCTCTACCCCGGTAGTAGCTCTGGTATCTTTATAGATGTATTCTACCTTAGTAATGATTTCCACATCTGGTTCTCCCTCAGCAACATGAGCCTTCTTCTTTTGTCTTTTAGACATATCTCCTTTGAAGAAGTTGCCTTGTCATAGACCAAACATAATCTTAGGCTATTGGAGCTTTCAATCAGTGTTCTAATAATGAAGAAAAACTGTATAAAAACATTTACCTCTTCCATATGCATTTTCAATAGATAAACTATCAGAAAATTAATGCATAATAGAAAATAACCAGCAAGAAGAACTTCTGCAAGCTAGGTCTAAAAATTTCTAAGTCCGTCTGCAACTAAACATGACCCTGAAAGAAATATGCATCAATTAAACTAAAATACATCCTAACTCTTTTCCAAAATGAAAAAACCCCAATAAGTGAGGTCAGTCTTTGAAAGTGAGACCCTATCTAGAACACGCAGGAAACCAAAAATGACTAAAGATCAAACCCTCCGACATCCCAAACAAAATATGGTGAATGCCTACGATGAAAAGAACTGAAACCTCCCTTCCCGAATGACCATAGATAACCCCACAAAAACCGGTGTAGACAGTTTAACACTTGTCTACACCAACCACCTAAACCTTTGAACCGGGTTTGGGCTTCCATAATGGCTTGAAAATAGGCTCAAGAAAACAAACCCCCCACCGTAAATGCTGTGAAACTGACCAATACTTCATGTCGTAAGGATACAAATTCATCAATTTAGATGGATAACTACCCAACGGCAGGAAAAACCAACCAGGGAAAGACCCTAGTTCCCAAAACAACTCATAAAATCAGAGGAAGGAGAAACCATGGTTGGCCTACCTGGAAAACGAGTTGCAGTCGACGGGATGGTCTGAAAATTCCACGGCAGCACTTCGAACGAACAAAATCCCAACAGCTAAGCACGGATGCACAGTTAGATTTGATAGGGACAGAGCAAGCGTGAATTATTTACAAGGATAACAATAAAATAATAACCAACCCCAATATATAGACCTCCGATGAAAAAATGTCGGTGGGAAAAAACCCTCCATTGGCGAGTGAAAAATGAAGCATCGGGTGATTAGTTCACCAAAGAGCTGCAACAGTGGGAGCCATACAACCTAAGGGTTCTGCGGCAAAATAAAATGTCGGTGAAATAAACTCTAAAAAACTACAGCATCGAACCTCGGGACCACTACAGCATCGGATGACTAGTTCAATGAGGATCTGTAACGGCGGAAGTCACATGGACTAAGGGTTCCGCAGACCAAAAAACATCGGCGAAAAAACAAAATGAACCATTGGCGAACGAAACAACTAAATATCAGATGGTTAGTTCGCTCAGGAGCCACAATGGTAGAAAGCAATCAGACTACGGCTTTCGATCAAAGTCATGAAACGTTTTGATAGTGAAGTAATGAAAAAGCAATAAAACATAGAATCGACAAGGGTAAGAACTAACTCGTCAGAACGTTTGCCATCTGCCCTCTGAAATGGTGGTGACTTAGAAGGCTAATTCTCCAATAGATGATAATCAAAACAACGCCGAAAGTCAAAAGTGAAAGTTTTAAAACAGAGATAAACCATCGGCAAAAAACGTGACTCCCGTCAGGACGTTCATTAGTTAGCTTCCGCAATGGTGACCACGTAGAGGATTACAGCCCTGATTCACTGTTCATAAAATTTCGACAGCGAAAAAGGAAATCATCCATAAGTTGAAAAACTTCAAGTTCAAGTCAAAAGCAAAGATAGTCATTCAACGTTCGAAAATGGTAAACAATGTACCTCAATTCAACCTCAAAAGATCCAAATTTGTAACAGAGGACAACAAAGTTCAACAATCCAAAACAAATCTAGGCAAGATAAAATTGAAAAGGAGGGTCCAAATTTTTTAAAAAAATTGGGAAATAGTTGCAGCTGCAATAGAACCTCTGGTTTTTTAGCTACAACTGAAAGGATTCTACTACACCTTATTTACTAGCTACCGCTGGAAGGAGGCTACAACCCCCTACATGCCTGTTTCTTCCCTAGCGTCACCATGCCACCCTGATATGTTTTCAGTAATCTTCCTTTTTTCTTTACCCTTCAATATCTATCGCACCAACTGGTCTCTGCTTTTTCTTTTATGATCTGGTTGCCAGAGACGATTTCTCTCACTCATCCCTCTATGTATAAATACCTTCACCATTTCCTGCAGACACATTTCTTCACCATTGCACCCTTTCATTCTTCGATCGTACTTCTTCACAAGAGATTAATTCCTCATTCTAACACCGAGCGGTAGAGTCACATACCTCCATCGTGATTCTTCAAAACAACTGAAACATTTTCATGTTAATCAATTTCCCGTTTAATCTTCCAGTTGTGACCTTCCACATTCTCCATCTCCGCAACCATCCTGAGCTGTTGATTTTATATCAGGCTTCTTTCTAATTGTATATCTAAGACATGACGTGGTATGCAAATTGTCGAATTGGGACATTTCTCAAAATCTCTTTCCACACTTACCTTTCTGCCTCAACCGTTCCGCATTGTTGATCTCCTTCAATCTTTTCATGACCATTGATCTGAGGTGGAACCAAATATCGGATATGTGACTTTTTCCAAAATATCATTTCTTGATTTCTGCTTTCCGAACCAATATTTCTGCACTGTTGATATTTTACGGATGTCTCCTGACAGTCGATATTCCAGATTTTGGGTAGTAGAACTGTTACATTTCCCAATGTATTTTCTTGATTCTCCGCCTTCCACTTTCCTCCTTCCACTTTCTGCCTTCCAGACTTTGGGTTGTGGAAACCCATATTATTCTAGACCTTGATTTCTCTTTTTCCTCTTTCCACCTTCCATCTTCTGGAGTTTAGGTTACGGAAACCCATATTATTCTAGACCTTGATTTCTCTTCTTTCGCTTTTTTCCTTTCACTTTTCTTTTGAACCGTTGATTTCTTTGCGGGTTCAATCCTAATCGTCGATTTACGATCTAATGTGGATTACAGACCTTCACCTTACCTTGTTTTAACACAGCCACTTTTTAATCTCAACATACAAACTAACATTTTTCTTGGTTTTGGCAGGTTGATAATTTGCATGTGTGAGAGCCAAGTGAGAATCTGACTTCATGGCTGGGTAGCCATTTCACTAGGCAACATGCCTACCTCTTTTGATGAAATTATCATCACAGAGATAAACCTTGGTGGACATTTCCAAATGCTTCTTTCAACCCTGTGAATTTGACACTTAGTCAAATTTCTATCTTTAGTACCTAAAGTACATTTTCTTCATTTTGGCAGTTGATATTTTCCTTGTCTGATCACCATCAAGAAAATGCAAGGCTTGAAAACCATTTCAACAGTGAACAATAATAGGTCTCCTTTAAATCTTTCTGAAAAAAACACAGTCTCTGGCATGAATTTCAAATTCCTTCTCAATCTCCTTTTCTAAGACTTAACCAATTTTCTAATGTATCCCTTTTCTTTTATTGATTTCATCCTGCCACCATGTCTATTGGTTATTCCTTTGGAATTTGTGAACTCCTTTGACATCAATGACAACTATATTCTCAACTATAATGGTTTGAGGGACTTCGATCCTAGTGATTATGTGGTTGAAGAGAAATAGGGCGACGGTTTTTCCATCTTCGGCATATGTATCCATTGCCTCAACCCTTTTTGTAAAGTAGTCCATGACTACAATGATTTAACCATGCCCCCCGACTGAGGTAGGCTTATAATGCATACAATTAACACCCCATTTCTCAAAATGGATGACACCAATGATAGAATGTAAAGGAGCAGGGTGGGTGTGATTTTTGGACTGAAAAAGCTGGCAAGGTGGGCATTTTTTCACGACCTCGATGCAATCTTTGAATATTGTGGGCCAAAATTACCTAGTGCATAAAATTTTCTGAGTAGTATCCATCCTAGAAATATGACCGCCACGTTCTCCAGAGTGGCAGTCATTCAAGACTATTTTATCCTATTCATAATTTAAGTAGTGTCGCAAAATTGCATCAATGCTATGACGGTACAGTGTATCAATTACAATAAGGTAGTACTTGGCATGATGACGGATACAATGATGTTTGTCTCAGGTTGCATTAGGATGAAAGCACTGAGTCTTGAGATATAAAATCAAATCTTCATAACAGGGGTCATACGTACTAATGAGGAACAAGGATTCATTGGGCAATTGTTGGCAAGGGGTTGGAGGTAAGTGAGTTGTGCAACATCTAGGATGCTGCACATACTCATGTGGCACAACGCAAGGAAAAGATAGCATGATAGGTGGAAAATAGTCCACTTTTTGATATTTTCATGTCACTTTATGTATTTATTAACCATTTCTTCGGAATATTGGTCCTTAGTGGTTAAGTTAGTTAGAAGTGGACCTTGAATGTAAAGGCGCAAGCCTATAAATAAAAGAATTATGGGGAACTTTAGAAAAGAGGAGATGATACAGAGAGAGAGAGATACATGGTGAGTGAATTTTGGATGTAATACTAGATCGAGGTCTGTTTTGATCTGCGATTTGTTTTGCGGATTTAATATGATGTGATGTGGATTGATCTGAGCTTCTGTTGCCTCTTTTCTTTTCCTGTTTTACTTTGTTGTGATTCTGATGCTAAATGATGGATAAATCTGCGTAATGCGATGCTTTTTGCTCTATTTTTCCCACTAGTAGATCTGTTGTAATGATTGTTGATGTATTTGTAACTTCAGAATGTATTCATCTATGTATCTTATGTATTGTAACCCGATGTTCATTCTGAGATGTATCTATTATGTAATTGAGTCATATTGTCATGCCCTGATGTTCTGATAAGGAGAATCAATAATGTAAACAAGTCATGTCAATTCATAGTGGGTAACCTTTCGATTTTCTAAGGGTTAAAGTCCCTGCAGTTCCAAGGCACTAGGGTCATTAGACTCTCCTAGTAGAGGTCGGCCCTAGTAGGGTTTTAGTCATGTCGGGATTAGTATAAATAGAGAGTTGGGGTCTCTATTTAGTACACATCACTCACACACTGAAGTGTAGCACATAGTTGAGGAAGGAGAAGACACTGGGGCTAGACAAGAAGAATATTACTGCTGTCAGGAGTGCATCTTACTGTTTTAGGGTTTTACATCTTGTGCTGATTCTATCTCTGAGGAAGTTGTGGGGTTTTCTCTATTTATGGTTTCCCCGATGAAAAAAACTGTGTTCATTGTCTCTTGTGTTTGATTGCTGTACTTGTTATTCTCTCAGTAAATATCCTAACATAATGCTGGCTTGAATGTTGAAAAACTAACATGGTATCAGAGCTAACCTGAGAAGAAGACACTATGCAACTGCGGGAACTAGGGATTCCTAGTTTGTGGATCTTCCTCCACATATTTTCAGTAAAAGTAAGGTGGAATAACTCTCCTCCTTAGGGCGCATATTTTTGTTGAAACATAATCCAATTCTGAGGTTTTTCAGTTTTGGACCTGTCACTACTGTCGAAAATTAGGGCTTTTCACAGAAGAGGAATTTTTCAGTGAGCCCAGGCCTGGATTGATCTCCTCCCCAAAATCGAAGTTAGGGACAAATTTCAAGACATTTGGGTGGACAAAACTCCAGAAAAGCAAAACCCTAATCTGCTCCTAAACCAGCTCTATAGGATTTCAGCTCAAGTTTCAGATCCGACATCTTGAACCTGGTAAGATCTAAAATCTTTTGTATTTCCATTTGAAGTTCTTAGTTAAGATGTCTCATCAAACCAAGATTGATGAAAAGCTTGAGGGAGCTGATAACTTCCGAGCTTGGAAGTATAGGATCTCCCTGGTCCTGGAAGAAAATGAGTTAGACTCCTACATCCATGAGAAGGTTCCAGTTCCATAGGGAGATGAGGCAAAGGCCTTACATAAGAAGAAGATGGTTATGGAAAAGAGGATCATTGCTGATTATATCAAGGATCACCTTATCCCACAGGTGTCCTCTCTCAAGACACCTAAAGCTATGTTTGATGCCCTAACCAAATTGTTTGAAGGGAAGAACATAAACCGGAAAATGACCCTGAGAAACCAACTGAAGAATGTGAAGATTCAGAATGCAGAAACAATCCAGTCTTCACAAGAGTTTCTCAGATCAAAGAACAACTAGGAGCAGTTGATGAAGAAGTGGAAAATGTAGAGATTGTGATGACTACCTTGAATGGCCTTCCTAGGTCATGGGATTCTTTCATCCAAGGAATTCGTGCTAGAAAGAAGTAAGTTAAGTTCAGAAGACTATGGGAAGAGTGTTCTCAAGAAGAAGCTTGGATAGCAGCTCGAGAAGAGAAGATGGGAAGTGAAGATCAAGCTCTCACGGTACACTCCAAGTCTCACTCCAAGTCAAACAAAAGAAGATCTCATAGCTCCAGAGGTAAGCACTCTCACAAAGATAACACTAGAAAAGATTTGTCTAGGATCATATGTTATACATGTGATGAAGCAAGACACTATGCAAGGAATTTTCTTAAGAAACAAAAACTAATGAAGAGGAGTAACAAAAGAAGACATCATGCTCATGCTGCAGAGGATGATGAATGATCCAGGAAGAGATCCAGATATGAAAGTGAAGATTCTTCAAGCGAGGATGAATATGTTCTGATATCCGCTCTCATAGGTAACATTACTCATGGAAGTGATGATTTGCTTATAGAAATTGGGTCTTCCAAACATATGACTGGATTCAAGGAATCCTTTGTGAGACTGTTAGAACATGAATCACCTCACAAGGTAAAGCTAGGAGATGACTACCAATATCCAATAAAAGGTAGTGGGGAATCTTCCTATAAACTAGACTCTGGAAAGTATCTAACAATGAAAGAAGTATTGTTTGTGCCAGGACTGAAGAAGAACCTTCTCTCCATATCAGCATTAGATGCAAAAGGAATGCAGGTTGCATTCATAGATGGTCAAGTCATCATGTGGCCAAAAGGAAAGACTGTCGATGATGTAGTAGTGATTGGAGAACAAGAAGGAGGATTGTACAAATTGAAGGGCCATCCAAAACAAGCCTTGGTCCATGACACAGTAGAGCCAAGTGAACTTTGGCATAGAAGGCTTGCACATGTGCATTACAGAGCACTACCTATTGCAAGCAAGGCTATTGAAGGTCTTCCAGAAATCCAAGAAAAACATGATGGGGTCTGCAAAGGATGTGTGAAAGGAAAGAATACAAAGAAGACATTTCCAAGCAGTGAAAGAAAAGCAAAAGGAATCTTGGAAATTATCCACTCTGATGTATGCGGTCCTATGTCATCAAGCTCTCTAAGCGGGTATGCATATTATGTTTCTTTTATTGATGATTTTTCTAGGAAGACATGGGTTTACTTCATGAAGAACAAAGAAGAAGTATTCAGTAAGTTCAAGGAATTCAAAGCCTTGATCGAGAACCATACTGAAAAGAAGATCAAGACCATTTGATCAGATAATGGTGGAGAATTCACTTCAAATGAATTCAAAGAGCTATGCAAAGAATCAGGGATTAAGAGGGAGTTGTCCACTCCTTATAATCCACAATAGAATGGGATTACGGAACGGAAGAACAGAACTATCACGGAAGTTGCAAACGCAATGATTCATGATCAAGACCTTCCTATGCATCTTTGGGCAGAAGCTGCCAGAACATCGGTGTATGTACAGAACCGTTCTCCACATAGAGTACTTGAGAACAAGACTCCTGAAGAAGTCTTCTCCGGCAAGAAACAAGAAGTCAGCCATCTCAAAATATTCGGCTGTCCTGTGTACATCCACATTCCAAAAGAGAAGAGGACTAAATTAGATCCTTCAGGAAAGAAGGATATATTTGTGGGATACTCTGAAATCTCGAAGGCTTACAGAATATATTTCCCAGGATACAAGAAGATTGACATCAGCAGGGATGTGACATTTGATGAAGACACAGCTTACAACAAATCCAGAAAGAGACATGCTGAAGAAAATAAAGAAGCAAAAGCACCCAGAATTCATGATACTACCATGAATGAAGAAAATCAAGAAGAAGATCGAGAATTTGAAGAACCACAAAGACCTGTAGATCCACCTCTGGAGAAGAATCCTCATAAGAGAAAAGCTGCTTGGGTATGAGAACTTATCCAAGGTGCGGAAAGATATGGGGCTCTAGAAGAGAATCACAGAGAAATAAAGAGGACTAGATCTTGTTTTGGGTATGTAGCTTTACTATGTGATTTCATTGATAAAGAACCTTCCAGTTATGAAGAAGCGGCAGAACGAAAAGAATGGAAGGATGCTATGATCGAAGAGTACCAATCGATCATGAAGAATGATGTTTGGGATGTTGTCCCAATACCAGATGGGAAGTCAGTTGTAACTTCCAAATGGATCTACAAGATCAATCATGCTGCAGACAGTAGCATTGAAAAATATAAGGAAATATTTGTAGCTTGGGGTTTCTCTCAAAAGGAAGGAATAGATTATGAAGAAACCTTTTCACCTGTAGCCAGATACACTTCCATCAGATCAGTACTTGCTCTGGCTGCAGTGATGGAATGGAAGATACACCAGATGGATGTCAAGACTACTTTCTTGAATGGTGTGGTGGAAGAGGAAGTGTATGTAGAACAACCACTCAGTTTTGAGACACATGACAGGGAGTCTCATGTGTGCAGATTGAAGAAAGCCTTGTACGGTTTGAAACAGGCACCCATGACATGGTACGGCAGAATTGATAGCTTTCTATCCAGTTTGGGATTTACCAAGAGTAAAGCAGATTCCAACCTTTACTACAAGGTTGAACATGGCAACCCAGTGATGCTTCTACTATATGTAGATGATCTATTTGTGATAGGTATGGATGGGTTGATTACTGATACGAAGAGAAAGCTTGCTGCCGAGTTCAAGATGAAGGACTTGGGTATGATGCATTATTTTCTAGGTATGGAGGTGTGGCAGAGTGCGGATAGAATATTCCTTGGACAAGGGAAGTATACAGTAGAGATCTTGAAGAGGTTTGGGATGATGGAATGCAAGACTATGGCCACACCTATGGCATTGAACCTGAAGCTATTGAGTGATACTTCATCGGAGTCGGTTGATGCTATGATGTATCGTCAGATGATTGGGTCATTGATGTACCTGACGAACATGAGACCAGACATTTTCTTTGCTGTGAACACCTTGAGCCAGTTCTTGACAGATTCGAGAAATGTTCACTTGATTGATGCAAAGCATATTCTGAGGTACTTGAGGGGTACAGTTGATTATGGGCTCAAGTGCGATGCGAATCAGAAGATTAACCTGGAGGGTTATGTTGATTCAGATTGGGAAGGCAATGCAATCGATAGGAAGAGCACTTCAGGGTGTTTCTTCAGTATGGGATCAGGTGTGATCTCTTGGTTTAGCAGGAAGCAATCCTATGTGGAACTGAGTACAGCTGAAGCAGAGTATGTCGCAACTTGTTTAGCTAGTTGTGAGGCAGTATGGCTGTGGAAGCTACTATCTAATTTATTTGATCTCCAGATAGATGCTACTTGTATACATTGTGACAACCAGAGTTGCGTGAAGTTGTCAGAGAAACCAGTGTTCCATGACAAGTCGAAGCATATCGAGATCAAGTATCACTATATCAGGGATATGGTACAGAGAGGAGCAGTGAAGCTCCAGTATGTTGCGATGGAGGAATAGATAGCTGATGTGTTGACAAAGCCATTAGCTAGAGTGAAGTTTGAGTACTTCAGGGAGAAGCTTGGTGTTCTCCAGATCGAGGTTTCCTCCAAGGGAAAGTGATGAGTCCCAAAGCCATTCTGACAAGCAGGTCAAATGTAAGGGCTGAGCCATTCTGTCATGGTGAGAGGATTTAGTTCCTTCCATGTCAGATATGAGTGCTAGCCATTCCGTCGAGTAGGAAAGATGTAAGGGCAACTGCCACTCTCCGGGAGAGTGGAGGCCATTAGAGAGAATTTGAGGTCAAAAATGGGCCTCCTAAGAGATGTACTACCAAAATATAAGATATATTAAAATATTATGAGTTAGGGGTTTTATGGGGTAGGTATATATGACAACTCACCTCCTACACTACCTTTTATGCAAAATATAAATAACCATGGTTGAGTTACTTTTTTAAATTGACTATAAATAAAATTACTCTACAATGATGTGACTAAGATTCATTGTAAATTCCCAAAAAATTATTTTCCTTTAGCATTTATTTGTCTTGAACTTGTAAATAAAATTAAACAAAAATGAATTTAATTTATATGCATAACTAACATATTTTTTTCATATAAATATCATTCATGAATTTAATTTATTTTAAAAGTACAAGATTATATATATATATATATATTAGTTTGACATTATAATATTAAATACAATTGAGCGAATATATAATTTAAAATTAAAAAAAATGTGAAAAGACATTTTTATGAATTATGAGTACTTTACTTGAAAATGACAATAATATTATTTTATAAGAAAGTGAATTGTGAGTACTTTACTTGAAAATAATAATAATATTATTTTATGAGAAAGTGTGAAATGACTTTTATTATGAGTACTTCACTTGATGACTTAAAAGTACTTGTACCAATACCTTGGTTAACTATGGGTTTTCATCCACTATAGAAAATGTGACAAATAAGCATTCTTAACTCATGCAATGCCACCTCAACCATGGGGGATGATGTCATCTACTAGAATGTAATTGGTTGAATTTTATAGTACATTTTGGTCCTTTTGAGGCCCATTTTTGACCTCAAATTCTCTCTAATGCACTTGGTCCGTTACCAGGTAGCTCAGTCTGGGACTGGGGGCCTTTCTGACGAGGGTGGAGGATTTGGTTCCTTCCAGGTCAGATGTGAGTGTAGGCCATTATGGCGAGGGTGTAGGAATTGTTTCCTACCAAGTCAGATGTAAGGGCAACTGCCATTTTCCGGGAGAATGGAGGCACCTGGTCCATTACCAGGTAGCTCAGTCTGGGATTGGGGGCCTTTCTGACGAGGGTGGATGATTTAGTTGCTTCCAGGTCAGATGTGAGTGCAAGCCTTTCTGGCGAGGGTGGAGGACTTATTTCCTTCCAGGTCATATATAAGTGTTGAAGCCTTTTCACAGATGATAGTGATGTGATGTCCTATCATGTTGGTGAATGTGAGTGCTGGGCCTTTCTGATGTGATTGTAGGTTCCTACATGATCAGATGTGAGTGTTGGGCGTGCCTTTCAGATGAGTAGGTCAGATGTAAGTGTTGGGTGAAGACCTCCCTGATGGCTAGGCCTACAACCAGCATGAAAGAAGGCTGGCTCTGTAGAACTTCCTATGACGAGATAACACACATGATGATGACCAGATGAGATCCAGATTGAGCTATGATCCAGATCTAGTTATGATGTCTCTGAGAGATCTAGATCGAGTGATGATCTAGATCTAGCAGTGATGATCTAGATCGAGTGATGATCCAAATCCAGTCCAGTGATGATGATCCAGATCGAGAGATGATCCAGATCCAGTGATGATGTCCCATGATGATCCAGATCGAGAGATGATCTAGATCTAGTGATGATTATCCAGATCGAGAGATGATCCAGATTCGAAGAATGAAGATGACTTGAAGACTCAGAAGACTCAAGATGTAGATGACGAGATGATCTAGTGATACAGAGAAGAAGACCAGTGCTGAAAATTGTGTTGAAAGAATACCTTCCTAGTTAAGAGGGAGTGTTGATGTATTTATAACTTCAGAATGTATTCGTCTATGTATCTTATGTATTGTAACCTGATGTTTATTCTGGGATGTATCTATTATGTAATTGAGTCATATTTTCATGCCTTGATGTTCCTATCAAGAGAATCAATAATGTAAACAAGTCATGTCAAGTCATAGTGGGTAACCCTCTGATTGTCTAAGGGTTAAAGTCCCCGCAGTTCCGGGGCACTAGGGTTAGTAGAATCTCCTAGTAGAGTTCGGCCCTAGTAGGGTTTTAGTCATGTCGGGATTAGTATAAATAGAGAGCTGGGGTCTCTATTTAGTACACATCACTCACACACTCAAGTGTAGCACATAGTTGAGGAAGGAGAAGACACTAGGGCTAGACAAGAAGAAGACTACTGCTGTCGAGAGTGCATCTTACTGTTTTGGGGTTTTACATCTTATGCCGATTCTATCTCTAAGGAAGTTGTGGGGTTTTCTCCATTTATGGTTTCCCTGATGAAAAACAATGTGTTCATTGTCTCTTGTGTTTGATTGATGTACTTGTTATTCTCTTAGTAAAGATCCTAACATAATTCTGGTTTGAATGTTGAAAAACTAACAATGATGAATGACTAAATGCAACAGGATGAATAAATTAGTAAGTAAAGTAGATCTACAAATTAAGATGATGAGCATTTGATTCCCCAACCCTCCTTTATACTACGGAAACTTGGTTCTGATAGCTCTCCCTCGAACATCTCGGGTGAGACCTCATCTGCTCTACGTGTGTTGCTGGATAGGGTAAAACTTGTCTATGTCGATGCTCAGGGAGATCACGACGTGTTGAGAGTTGATAGAGTGGAACCCTTGTTGATTGGGTTTTGTTGGTCAGGATTGTGCAAACAAATGGTTCCATTGCCGGGACCTTGTTTTGACTAAGAGGAGGGCATGTGGCACTCGACAAATGGTTACCCAACAATGGATGTGGCATCCGATGTGACCGAAACTTCAAAATTGGTTTGATTAGAAGTTGAGAGAGTTTCCCGAGGTAGAAAATCAGAACCTTGGGCTGGAAACAGACAAGTGGTTAGCAAGGTACATGCACGATGCTCCGCACGAATATCTTTTCAGCAAAATTTCCTATCATATTATACGAGTGGCTGACGCGATTAATCTACAAGAAGACAAACTTTCAAGGTGGGGAATCGATGTGTTGGACCCCTAAACTGATCCAGGAGCTGCAGGAAACTAACAACAGAGCGTTGTGCATTGGCGAGGTCTGGTTGGATAGTATCCTAGAGGGCTATATCACTGACTTTGCTGTCGACACTAATAAATCCTACAACGAAGCAGAGAGAGAGTTATTCAACGGACCCAGAGGTAGGTTCTTATTGTCGCTTCAATTATCGATTAAAATACTAGTTTGTGAAAAGGGTATACTTAAGATGCACCTAGAGTAGTAACACCTCGGTGTGTGGAGGTAGTGGATACCACGACCAAGGGGGGAGACGAATGAGAAGATAAGGGGTAGATGGGTGCAATTTTTGATAAGATTGTGAGGGAATCCAAGGAAGGAAGTGGTTGTACACAGGGAGGAGCATGATTTCGACTAGAGAAGAGGCGGAGGATAGGGGAAGGTCCTGCTGCAATCGAGACGTAAGACCGTGAAGGACAACCACATGGGACGAAGCGACCCTACATTGATGATGAGGATGACTAGGCACATGATACACCCAGAATGATGGAAAGTATAAATCCCGGAAGCAACGTAGACACACCTCCGTGCACTACTCCAAACTCAGGAACAACTCCAAGTCCCACGTCGACTTGTCAGATGTGCCAGAAATAGTCTAGTATTAGATCAACATCTGTAGGAAGGCAACGACATGAAGCTACCCTTGTTCCATGGAAATGGGACTGATGATCCCGAGCAGTATTGGTTTTTATGTGAAGTAGTGTGGATTGTTAGACAGGTCACCAATGATGATGTAAAGAAAGGACAACTAGCGACTACTCTGAGGGGTCTTGTGCTTGATTGGTTTATGAAGTTTATCCAAGTTCCTCAGGGGAATCCGGTGAAGAAATTGGATAAGATCCGAATGGGATTGATTGAGGAATTCAGAAAACCAAAGTCGGAAGCACAATACATTACAAAACTGAAGGAAATTAAGCTGTTTCCTAATGAGAATGTTTGGGACTTTGACCAGAGGTTCAAAATAATGATGGCCAGAGTCAGTTTTTCTATGAGTGATGTCCAAAATAAAGAATAGTTTATTGCCACATTGGTTTCACATATCCAACAACCATTGATGCAGCAAAAGATAGTGACGCACAGAGAATCCCTGGAGATCGCGATGAAGCTCGAGGCTTCACCTACTGGGGAGAGTGTAGTCAGGATGAATCAAATTCAGGCGTATCTAGCGAACCTTACACTCTAGTTGTAGGATATTAAGAAAGGCAAGGAGGAACGCGCAAATATTTGGTGTACTCGGTGTCAGGTATTTGGACACACCAAAGATACTTGCCCTGAATTTAGAAATTGTCTATTATATGGAGCTCCGAATCCATTGAGTAGCGGTCATCTCCCTTGGTGCCACCTCTTCCAAGTCTATGGACATCAGCATGAGGAATGTAGCTATATGAAAAATATGGTTTCAAATCCCACCAATTTATACTGTTCATTCTGTCGCTCAGTCAGGAATGAGGATAAATACTGTCAGGCTTGCGACCTACTTCACGAAAAAACTTATGATTCATATTTCATGAAGGGAGAAGGCCACCACATAGTACATCAACTACATCCATAGCCTTAGATGATCATTTCTCAACCACAAACACAGTACACACCGACGCCGCCAATGCAGTTTTTTCCACCGTAGCCGCAGTCACAGTTCGCACCACAACCGCAGTTTGCACCGCATCAGCCATGTAATCAAATTCCGATGGCCCAAGTGCAGCCACAATATGTTCAAGGAACATACTTTGTTCAAAAACAACCTAATCCACCACCACAAGTAGTTTAGCTGCAATACCCACAACAAGGAGGATTTTGAGGCCGAGGAGGAGGTTTTGGATGAGGAGGGGGACGAGGTTGTGCATCTGTCCAATGATATAATTGTGGAGTATTCAGGAATTATTAGAGATACTTCCCACAATTGCAATGCTCATGCAAATACTGTGCGGCAATTGATTATACCATGGAGAACTGCACGCAGTTAATCGCAAGATGGAAAACCGAAAATAGTCCGTAGTTACAAAATCAAGCCCAGTTGTAGGCTCATAATTAGTTACCAGCCCAGAACCAGTTACAGAGCCAACCCTAGAATCAAGTTCTACTCCCGAAATAGACCCTAAATCAAATGATGAACCCACCACTAAACTAGAATCCACCACTGGCTTATACTCCGCCGATGAACCAGACTCAAGGTTCAACAGTTGCGACGATTTCAGCAGAGCCCAGAATGCGGGATGTCGACGTCGCCATTGTCACTCACGGAGGTGCGATGATGAGGGATGATGGACCTCAGCCATAAGTTTGGTTAGATGGGAGGAAGAAAGTAATGTTTGATATTGCGATTGAAAAAGAGACGTTTTTTGAAACATGGGATGCAATCAGATGCAATCTTGGTAAGTTGCCTGTCTATGAAATTCCATCCGTTTTTGATTTATCCTTAGAAGCAGGACTATCGCAGTAGCATGGTACCTTGCAACAGTTCTTTGAGAAATTCTTAGCACTGACATGAGATATCTAGACTCTTGTTGAGCTTGAGAGGTTGTTGTACCGTTCAGACAAGGAGTTGAAGGACTCTGTAGTGAACTCCTTGCAAAATAAAAAGACAGGAAAAGAGATGCAGATGAATATCTAGATTGGTTACTATGAGGTGGACTCTATCATCCTGGACCTAGGATTGGATGTGAACATTCTGACTAAGTAGACCTGGGAAAAAATGGAGAGCCCAACGATGGGTTGGTCCCCTGTGCAGTTGCGATTGGTGAACCAAGCTAAGGTGCAACCCATTGGACATGAAATGGACTTGGTTGTCAATGTTGAAGGTATGAGAACACATGCTAACTTTGATGTGATTGAAGTCATTAATGGAGAAGGATCCTATGTCGCACTATTGGGGATTGGATGGGGTAATGGAAATATGGCCGTGATTAATTTTAAGAAGCGAAAGGTGGCATTCTAAAATAAGGACATTCGAGTCATCGCACCCATGGATCCAATTGAGGGACGAAGATACATTGAACCTGTGAAGGATGAAGTTGTCAAGGTGTGGGATCATGCATACAACATCTTTGAATACTATATCCACCCAACTGTAGAGGGGGGGCTTGGTTGGAACAAATCTAGCTTTTCATTCTCTAATTCTAATGACTTGCTTGAAAATTGGCAAAAACGCATGCATGAGGTATCCTTTAGAAAGTGTGGTATGATTATGCAATCTGTGCATCATGTTGCGACTGAAAGGATTGAATTGCAAGTATATGAAGGGTTACCAGAGTTGTCTACATTCTTGGAAATATCTGAAGAAAGAATCTTAGAGCCAGAATGACTATTGGCACTAGAGGAAGCATTGACGGCTACTCCAACCCCCTGGTGGGAAGCTCATAAGAAAACGATTACTGGATGGTCGCAGTGTCGTAGGCTGATGACAGTTCGTTTTGGTACCACCGAGGTGTACTGCACTGGGAAGCAGGATGGGAAGAATGACCCTAACATCCATTTGGTGAGGTGTCAAACAAAGTGGGCAACGCGACCAAAGGATGAATGGATCCATGCCTTTATTCATACCTTGGATGAAATGCCAAGGTCCTAGTACATATCCGCAGAGCTACGTAGATAAATAAATACCTGGGAGGAGTTGACAGTTTGTTTTTCCCACACTTTTGGTTTTGTAGACACCAATATAGATGTACATAATGCACTTCAGACCCTTCGGGACATAGTCTTGAAAATGGTGCCAGTCTCTTATCCTGTGGATCCACATGCACATTTCCACATGCAATCGATGATGGAATGCTATAACATGTCTGGTGAGCCGAAGGTTGATGATGAGTTGCGAAATATTAATATTCTGGAGACTGAAGGGAGTCTCAATGTCGCAACAATGGATGTGCCGACCGATCCCATGACTCAATCACTGAAGATTAAGAAGGTTAAAATTGAGACGGATGAGAATCTGAAGTTTGCAAATGTTGGGGACTACTGGGATCAGGAGACCATGGCCAAGATCATAGATCTCCTGCACAAGTTTCAAGATCTGTTTTCGATAAAATTCTCAGAGATGAAAGGGATACTTGGCGACCTAGGGGAAATGAAAATCCTGCTGAAACCAGATGCCAAACCCATGAGACAGAAACCATATCGTCTGAATCCATGATACAAAGACAGAGTCAAAGATGAGCTTGATGATATGTTGGATGCTAGAATCATCAAACATGTCAAAGAGTTAGAATGGATCAGTCCTATGGTGGCCCAAGAGAAGAAAATTGGCGAAGTTCAGATCTACGTTGACCTTAGGAAACTAAATGATGCCTGTATGCATGACTCGTTTCCAACACCGTTCATTATTGAGGTACTTGAAGGAGTAGGCGGTCAAGAAATGTATTCCTTTACTGATGGGTTTTTAGGTTATCACCATATTAGAATCACCAAGGAGGACCGACATAAAACAACATTTGTCACTAAATAGGGATGTTTTCAATATATAGTAATGCCTTTTGGGTTGAAGAATGCCCCTGCGGTATTCTCTCGGGTCGTCGTTGCTGATTTTAAAGATTTCATTCAGAAGTTCTTACAATTATACATGGATGATTGGACAGTGTACGGTCTAATCAAGGATCATTTGGCTAACCTTCGATTGATGTTGGAAAGGTGTCGCCAACACCAGATCATGCTGAACTCCAAAAAGTGCATTTTTTTGTGCCCCATTCGGCATATTGTTAGGACATATTGTGTGCAAGCAAGGGTTATCGGTCAACCCTGAAAAGATAGTTATCATATTGAGTTGGAGGTAAGTGAGCTGCACAACATCTAGGATCATGCGCATACTCACGTGGCACCACGCAAGGCAAAGATAGTGTGATAGGTGGAAAATAGTCCACTTTTTGATATTTTCATGTCAGTTTTTGTATTTATTGAACATTTCTTCAGAATATTGGTCATTAGTGGTTAAGTTAGTTAGAAGTTTGTTAGAATTCAGTTAGAAGTGGACCTTGAATGTAAAGGTGCAAGCCTATATATAGAAGAATTATGGGGAAATTTAGAAAAGAGGAGATGATACAAAGAGAGAGAGAGAGATACATGGTGAGTGAACTCTGGATGTAATACTGGATCAGGGTCTGTTTTGATCTGCGATTTGTTCTGCATATTTAATATGATGTGATGTGGATTGATCTGAGCTTATGTTGCCTCTTTTCTTTTCTTGTTTACTTTGCTACAATTCTCCTGCTGAATGATGAATAGACCTGCATAATGCAATTCTTTCTGCTCTGTTTTTCCCACTAGTGGATCTGCTATAATGATGAATGACTAAATGCAACAAGATGAATAACTCAGTAAGTAAAGTAGATATGGAAATTAAGCTAATGAATATTTGATTCCCCAATCCTCCTCTATACTACGAAAACTTGGTTCTGACAGCTCTCGCTCGAACATCTTAGGTGAGACCTCATCCGCTCTTTGGGTGTTGCTGGATAGGGTAAAACTTGTCTGGGCCGATGCTCAGGGAGATCACGGCATGTTGAGAATAGACTGAGTGGAACCCCTGTCGATTGGGTTTTGTTGGTTGGGATTGCGCCAACAGTAACAAATCTAAGGGATGCGTATCCTCACTAATACGGGGAAGATCACACATAATCTCTGTGAAGACAAGGGAATTCTTTGAACTGGATTTCACAAACTCTAAGTCAAATTCCTGGAGATTAACAATCTAGCGAGAGTATTTCCCCCCAAGCACTTGACGATTTAAGATGTAATACATGGGGTTAGAATCTGTGTAAATAGTAGTTGTGCATAGCAAGATGTAGTGATGAAATTTCTAGACTGCGATGACCGTGGATAGAGCTAACTTCTCAACATGCGAAAAATGAGTTTCAGAGTCAAGGAGATTCTTACTTAGGTAATAAATCACATGTTCTTGGTCGTGTGCATTTGTTCTAACTAGTACCATGCCGATGGTATTTAATGACGCAAGCAAATACAATGAGTAATCCCTGGTGTAATTAGGTGGTTGCAACATAGGTGCGTGTTTAATTGTGTGTTTGAGAGTGTCAAATGCACGTTGTTCAAAGTCATCCTGAACAAACGATGTATCCTTTTTTAACAGACACATGAAATCGTGTGTCTTCTTGGCGTAGTTACAGACAAAACAATGCAGAAAAGTTTTCTTTCCCTTGCAAACTTTGAATTTTGGTAACATTGGTAGGTGATGGTAGGGAAAATATGGCTTTGATATTCAGTGGATCTATACAAATGCCATCCTTCGAAATGATGAATCTAAGTAGTCTGCCAGTCTCAACATAATAAACACATTTATGTGGATTCAACCGAATGGTGTAATGGCGACACCTAAGAAAAATGGCTCTCAGATGGTCAACATGGTGCTCTTGATGTTGAGAATGGGCAGGTAAGTCATCGAGGTATGGTTCCATGATATGTAGTATGTCATGGAAAGCATAAGACATGGCACGTTGAAAGGTAGCACCAACATTTTTTAGGCCAAAAGACAACTTTTTATAGGAATAGGTCCCCCATGGGAAAATGAAGGCTGTTTTATGTTTATCAAAAGGGAGTATCTCTATCTGATTATATCCAAAAAATCTATCCATGAATGAAAAGATGATGCCCTCGACGTAGTTATCGATGATTTAATCAATATAAGGAGTAGGGAAATTATCCTTGGGACAATCCCTATTGAGATCTCTAAAATCGATACAAACCCTAATCTTTCCCTGTTTTTTGTTCACATCGACAATATTAGAAACCCATTGTGTCAACAAGACATGGTAAATGAACCCAGCATTAAGAATATTTTCAACTTATTCCTTAATGGTCACTGTTCAAGTCATACAAAGTGCCTGACTGGGAATAAACCAAGTCTAGATACAGAGCTTGGCTAATGGATTGTTCTTCGGTAACAACACCTCTTATGGAAACATCTCAGGAAATGGGTAGAAGTAGTGACTTAGTGAACCAATCGATGAGTAATTAGCCGGGGATTGGGGCTTTAATAAACCCGCGTCATTGTCTCCACTCATGTATGTTATTAGATATATGGGTGGATGTGGTTTGACAGAGTGAGGTCAAAATATCCGTACCTATTTTGTATTGAATTGGGAGTTGAAAATGTGTCAAAAATGAAATTTCTAAGGTGTTAAAATCCCAAAAAGAATGTTGAGACAATTCAATATACCACTTGGTGGCGGTCTTGGTGAGATTCCTATGAAATAGTCTCAAACAGATAGAACCATCCATTAGAGAGTTGGATGGGCACCACAAATGATAGTCATAACATGGTTTTTGGGGTCCTCACAAGATTTGCCATCAAATTTTGGAATATCCAAAGGAAACTTTACTAGAATAGTGGGCCATGAAGGATCATAGAACACCCTCCACAGAATAGAATAGTGGGCCATGAAGAATATTCTTCTCCCAATTCGACAATTAGAACACCCTCCACAGAAGGATCAGTTGTGACAGGTTGGTCCATGGTCACCCCTTGTCTTTCTTCTGCAGTAGGAGGAAATTCAGGTGGTAAACCCTGCAATCTATGTTATCCCCTCACAGGTGGTTTGGCCAAAATGATGGCTAAACACCTTTACTCTAAATGTCTTCTAGTAAAAAAATTCACACACAAACAATTCTATGCAAGCTAAGGTCACAAGAAAACTTAAGTAACAAGAGGGGTTGGAAAGACCTGAATCTCACTAGGAAGATAAAGTTATCGCAAATCGCTATATACTACAGGGTCCAACAGTAAAAAATGAAAAGTAGGATTGGAACTGTACCCTTTCTTGCATAACTGACTACCTGGATGGCACATGCATAGTAGCTCCCTGAGTGTTTTTGTTGATGTATTTCTTAAACAAGACGAACAAAAGGATTTTCTCAGTTGGTATCAATTCCTAGAATGGTCTCCCGATATACATGAGGTACACGATAGCTCAAATCCATGTAAGTGCTATCTGATGCACAATTTTTGAAAGGGTCGTTCCGATATACTATTGAGTACGTGAAGAAATCTTCGATATACCTTGAGGGTACGAGAAAATCCATTCGATATACCGACTGGTACATGGAATAACTGCACGATCCCTGAGATGCATTGCAAACAAAAATCAACAGCTCCTATGTTTATAGATGTTGGAACACGTCTTCAAACCTATCACTCAAATTACTAAGAATTTTAACCTAAGCTACCGTTCAATTTTATCTTGATGGTTAGTGAATGGTTGTGGAATATGAGGTAATTGCAAGATTAATCTATCTAAATGCAATGCAATTTTCCTTTTGATGAATTCTATCTAGAGTAAGGGCGATATTCTTCCTTTTCAAATTATGAAATGAAAACACCATTGATTCTAACAACTTGTTCCTCAAAATTCAAATACTTTCAGACAAGCAAAAATTCTAATGTTAATGCTTAAAAGATCTCTAATGTAAAAAGAAAAAGGACAATGCATAAATGCCTATGCTTTTGTTAATCAAGCTTCAAAAATAAAATACTTCCAATCATTTAATCAAACCAAAAGCAAGCAATCAAACTAAAAAATCACAATTTATTTTTCTGAGGTAATTTTGGACAAAGGAATGCAAAAAAAATCACACTACAAAATTGCAAGAAACCATACTAGTTTTCTTTTCTACAGATCTATAAAGAGATTTTAAGGGATCAATCATACAAACCATACACCCAAGACCAAATTTCTACACAAAACTATTCGATTTCATAGATTTTACTTAGACAACTTTTCAAGATCTAAACTTAAAAAATACATTTAGGATAAACACACACTATTAGACATGTCAATGAGCATAAAAGAAGACCGACAAAACCCAAACAAAATAAAAAATTTCAAAAGAAATATCCTAGAGTTGGAGATGGCCTTCCTTGGCGCACTCTGCAGGGTGGAACCAGGGTGTCATGCAGTAGCCGACGCTTTCTTCTTCCTCGTGAACAATGTCAACAATGCTTCTTGATTATGCAAATAAGGTATCAACAATGCTCCTTGGCAATGGGAAAAAGGCGTCATTGACTGTCTGACGCTCTGTTAGATACACCCAGGTGCGCCGATGGATCTAGAAAGCCAAAATAAACAAATAACCTTTAGAATAATCAATTGTAAATCAAACTGGAATTGTGGTAAGTGTAAACACAAACCAAAGAAGGAAAATAGGGTTGAGATAAGATGGATTTTGCGCCTTAGATCCTTGAATGAGAGAGAGAAAAATTGTAAGCTTGTGACCAAAAGAAAAATCAAAACTCATAAATTTGATTAGTGATCCCCAATGGAGTCACCATTTTTGTTACCGAAAATTCTCAATTAATGTGGACAAATATTGTTTTTGTAGCCTACATGAGGCAAATATAGAACAAAAAGTCATAACGATGGATCCTTTCCCTACATAATGGAACTACTTGAATGCAAATATTTCTTACCTCAAAGACGAAGGTGATCCTTTCCTTGTAATTCTCCTGTGGTCATCTGTACCTGCAAAAGAAGATGAAGAACAAGATACCATAATGAAAGCAACAAGACAATTCAACGATCTACACTAATAGTCAAGGATAAAATTGATGAACAATCGATATTCACACAAATCATTCATGGAAAAGGGGAAATTTTTTGTATTAACAATATAAGAGAATAAAACTACAACCAAAGCCTTGGCGTTGAAGCTTTGTTCTCACAATGCCTTTGACATCACTTTCACACACACTCTACAAGATTTATAAGCCTCACTCACAAATACACTCTTTGCCTCCTATACCAACAATGATTTTAGTAGCATAAATGTGCTCTCTTGGTTCTCTTACCTCCCGTTATCCATGAAGGGAAGCTCATATATATAGGCCAAAGGAATCCCAAAGGGGTTGAGATATTTTGCGAGGAAGGTGAGGAATGATCCCTAGAGGCTAGGGGCACGAATGCCACCTACTCCAAGCAGTTGGGATAATCCTCCACAAGGACTTTCATTTATAAGGTTCTCAAAATATTCTCTTTTTACTTTTTTGATACTGTTGACTCTACTTGTACACGGGGAAGTTGCACCGACACTTTTTGTCTTGAGGAAACAAGTTTCATCGGCACACTATGTCAGTGGGGAAAAGACATCAGGAAGGTTGCAGAATTGGGGATCCCAATTTCTGCTAGACCAGGGTAGACATAACGCATGTGGATGCCCCCTCATCCACTATGCACCGATGCACAACCAGATTCCAGATAGAGACCAGGATTTGAAAGGCGATGGTCGATGGAATGTGTGGTTCTCCATTCTCCATGTCGAATGTGGTCAACTTGGAGTCGGAGGGGTCTATTGCCCCAAGGGCGGCTAATAATGCTTTCCACTGCGTTGGGAACATTTTGAATACCTCAAGAGTGGACATGGCCGTTGGTGTTTGGGCCAAATCATCCACAATGCTATAGCTGACAACAGCTCTATCCGTGGAATTATTGGCAACTCTGCGTATGGGGGGGCACAGGAATAGGGGTAACTGAAGAGGTACATTGACCGATTTGGACGTGGATTCTGCTGATGTGTCAGCGGGTTCGATAGTGGTTTCGTACTGATTCCGTCTGGTTTGTAGGTTGACTTCTTCAGTCGTCATGGCTAGTAGGTGGTGAACACCTATTTCTGCCGTGGGAGGTGCCCCCGGAGTGTTGGGGTTTGGTTGGGGAGGGGGCGTGCTTGCCACCAATCCTTGGATTGGCAGTGGCTTTTGAAGCACCATAGGAGGAGGTCCTTGTGGTGCCGGGTTGGGTTGCGCTTGGTTTGGAGCGTTGACGGCCTGTTGGACCTTGTTCTGAATGGCCTGCTTAGCATGACCCATGAGGGGACACTCGAATGTGTAGTGCCCATAGACATCATAGAGTGTGCATGGTTGGTTCATGTGCAACGGGGGATTGCGTCTTGGTGCATTTGGTCATGGGGGGTTTTGAGCTGGTCGGTTTGCCGCAACATTATTGGGAGGGTTTGGTTGTTGGCTACCTCCCTGTGGTTTGTTGTTGCCTTGGTTCTGGGGCCGATTATTTCTAGCTTGCCCTTGTTGATTGTTGGGGGCAGGCTGGTTGGGATGGTTTTGTTGTGTGAGCACTTGTCCCAACGGAGTGGGTGGGGCAGGGGCGGGGGCTTGAACTTCTTGCACTGGCGGTGCATAGTAGACTTGGGTGGGCGATGGTTCCACAAATGTGGGAATTTTCCCTGCATACTACTATGTTGGCCAAGCCATCGCCTGAGCCTGCTGCGGTGGCGCAGGTTGTGCGTAGGAGGTTATGGCTCCGAACTGGGACATCATTCTTGAGTAGTCTGAAGTTTGGTTATGGTAAGCAACACTAGAAGTATTGCTTGGTTGTGGTGGAGCTACAGGTGGTGTCGAACGGTGCTGTGGCTATTGGGAGACCGAGCCTATGATGCCATCTACAGCATGGGATTCCCCCGGTGCATCACGGTAGGAGGTGCCTGCATGGGGAGTGTCTGGGATGACGGTGTACAGGTATCCAGACTGAGCGTAGATCAGGTCAAACCGTTGAGCTTTGAGTATGGCCTCTTCTTTAGATTGTGGACGTTCGGATGCGATGTCCTTTGCTATGGGTGGGAGCAAGGTCTTGAGGAACCAATACAAGAAGATATTGTCGTCAAGTTGGATTTTACATAAGCTACGGCATCGCCGCCACTCATGGATGTGATTAGTTATATGAGTGGCGGTGTTTTGACGGCAAGATAGTAGGATCCCCACCACTTCGTCATATCTGACGGGGAGTTGGAAATACTGCAGGAACATGAAATCTAGGGAGTTAAAATCTGGGTACTTGGCTTGTGGTAGCTCAATGTACCATTTGGCTGCAACACCTATAAGGGTGCGTTGGAATAGCCTCAGCCCGATGGAATCGTCTACAATGCTGTTTGACGACCACCATATATGGAATGTCATTATGTGATTTTGGGGACATTCCCCTGCTTTGCCTTCAAACTTGGGAATGTCTGACAGCAGCTTGGTTGGCATGGGTGGCCAGAACGCTTGGTGGCGGATGGGGTCATTTGTTAACCGAGCCAAATCGGGCAGGTTAAGATGATCCATGAAAGGTAGATTGGACCCTAGGTTGATGTGAGATGGGGAAACGATGGTGGTGGGGTTTGCAGGTGCATAATGCATCTGCATGGCTGGGGGTACTTGCGGTGGCATCATTATGGATGGGCCAATGCCCCCAAGTGTGGTGGGAGGGACCATGTGAGTGGAGGGGACATTGCCCCCATGTATGACAGTAGGGGCAATGTAAGTGGATGGTCCATTTCCCCCTCTATGTGGCAGGAGGGGTAGTGTATGTGGAAGGGACACTGCCCCGTGTGTTTCAGATGGGCCAAATTGGTTGGTCACTATAGGTGGTGGCAGTTGACTGATGACAGTTTGCATGACTATGCTTGGGACACCTACAGGGTTGTTAGTGATAGGTTGTGGTGTGGACATGGGTCCACTTGCTATGGTTATGCTAGAAAATGGATTCGGATTTGCACCAGCCATGGGGCTTGATGGTGCAGTATGGAGGTCTGGTTCAGACTGGTATGGGTTTGAATCTGAATCAGAGGCTGTGTGCCCTTTTGATGGTGTGCGAGGTCATTGAGAATGGTTTCAATAATGATGGTTTAATGTCTCGAATGGTGGTGGTTCACCTCTTAGGTGTGAGGAAGAGCGTGGAGGATCAATTGTGTTAGATGTTTATCAAACTGGTGGGAATGATTTTTGGACCCCAGTTTCAATGGCTTCCTATTGGCTGTAGGCGGTCACTTGGCCACCAAGACTGCTAGAAGACAGCGCTTGGATTTTTCCTCGTGTGTGTTTCTACTCAATCGGTGGGGGTCGTTGCCCGTTTCGCTTGGAAATTCCTCTCAGTGGCCAACTACTTTGGGGTTCCCGTGGTACTCCTCACAATGAGTTTCTAGGCAGAGCCCAAGTACTTCCCATGGTTGAAGTAGTCAGGGACTTATGTCCTCAAAGACTACAGATTGTTTGAACTTAGTGTAAATTGATAAATTTTAAGGCTCTCTCAGCGTCATGAACTGAGTTGTGTTGATTACGTGGTATGGTGTATTTGTTTTTCTGTCTTTCTGTTATCAGGTGGCTGCAAATGGTTTATGAATTCATCATATTGTGGTAGAGTTCATGTCATTGTTTGTGCAAGTAGTGAATAATCAGAAATTTGTAAACAGATGCATTTTTTAACCCTGAATGTTGATGGCCTAACTAGATGACTACCTTACACCTATATTCCTCTTCAACCAAGAGAAGGTGCTAGGCTCTCAACACAATGGGACTAAGCCCATCCATAGATCCACAGGTCACCTCCCAGATGCAAGGTTGGTCAACAGGGAGTACGCTTAGCGCCGTGAGAAGCCCTCCTTCCCTACCCCCTCTACCTTCCAGGTCATTCGGTTTTAATGGTTTAGAACAATATTTAGTGAAGGACCTATGACTATACGAGCTTGCCCTTCGTCGTATGCCAGAATACCCCAGAGGGTGATGACTAGGTAGAGGTGGAAGGGTAAGCAAGACTATTAATTTTATTGTCAATTTTAGTTAAGCTACATTCATTAAGCCATTAAAATTTGTTTGGAATTTACACATTGTTTGTACAGGAAATTGCAGTAAATTGTAACAAAAATTGAAATTGAAATACTGTGCTGGATAGAGGTAGCTGAGCCACACTAACAATCCCTATTAAACTGAAATTTAACCTCTTATTGATAGACCACACATTTCTGGTCAAATTTGGCAAGGGGGTCATAAATTTTTTCCAGAAACAGGCAAGGGGGTCGCATAGATTTCACAGACAGAAGCGGTCTGTATTTCTGAGTGAAGTTGCACCTTTTGGGGGTTTAAGGGCGACCTGGTCATGCCTGTCAGGCCGAAAAGAGTGACCTTATCCCTTGTTCAGGCCCGATAAGTGCTACCTGCCCCATATTTGGGGTTTTTCTGATCCCAAGTTAGATCCGGATCTGAGAGGAAATTTTAAAAACTAGGTCATAAATTGAAAAAACTTTGAAATTTTAAAAATCTGGACCAAGGATCCCGTGGGATCGACCTAGTATGGTCGCCAGTTTTGTAGCAGGGATTTCTCCTTGCTACAGGGGTAGGAATGGCTCCCTTCTGTCTATAGGACAAAAGGGTCGGTTCCTAGGTGTGAAAATGCAGAAAAGAAAATGGAATAGACAGAAAGCAAAGAACAGGAAAGAAAATGGCTGTGAGCCCCTCTGTAAACAATGTTAGGGCTTCAACTTGGCTACCTGCAAACAACTATTAAGCTATAATAAACCTGCAAGAAGAATATGAAAACCTGCAAACAAGATATGGGTTAAACAAAAGCAAAGAAACGAAATAAAACACACAAGTATACCTCTTCTCTGGTGAAATGGGCCACCATTCCCTAGCTGGAAGGAAGCACCTCTCTATCTCACTCAACAATGGAGGAGGAGCTAGGCTCAATGGGGAAGATGAGTGGAAGAGAGGGGGATGTATTAACAATATAAGAGAATAAAACTACAACCAAAGCCTTGGTGTTGAAGCTTTGTTCTCATAATTCCTTTGACATCACTTTCACACACACTCTATAAGCTTTACAAGCCTCACTCACAAATACACACTTTGCCTCCTATACCAACAATGATTTCAGTAGCATAAAGGTGCTCTCTTGGTTCTCTTACCTCCCATTATCCATGAAGGGAAGCTCATATATATAGGCCAAAGGAATCCCAAAGGGGTTGAGATATTTTGGGAGGAAGGTGAGGAATGATCTCTAGAGGTTAGGGGCACGCATGCCACCTACTCCAAGTAGTTGGGATAAGACTCCATGAGGACTTTCATCTATAAGGTTCTCGAAATATTCTCTTTTTACCTTTTTGATAGTGCTGATGCTACTTGTACATGGGGAAGTTGCATCGACACTTTTTGTCTTGAGGAAACAAGTTTCATTAGCACACTATGTCAGTGGGGAAAAGACGTCAGGAAGGTTTGACTCCTTATGTGAGAAGGAAAGGTGCGTCAGACCTCCTAGAATTGGCAGAAAAGATATTCAAAAGATGTTTTTTCCATATCAATTCAAGGGATTGAGCATAGAAAGCAATTTTAGGTGTAACATTTCCACTACAATGTTTTTTGCTTATTGGCGACATATTCCTTGAGGTATTTTTCAATTTCGGCATGAGCATTTTAGTGTGTGGTTTTGGGTTTTGTTTCTGCCATTTGAAGTGTGTGATGGAGAGTGTTGGTGTCATGCACTGTATATAAAACCATGGATTCCACCCTTGATGGTAGATTTGGGAGGCATGACAAGAAGCATTTATGTTATTTATGTTTGGTCATTCTCTAAGCCTTCATTATGGAAGGTAAATGATATATTGGTAGCATATTTCAAAGCTTAAAAAAAACACACACACCATTCATCTAGCCCTATATTCGACATTTTGATATAAAGTGGTTATTATTTGTGATGTTTGGATGGCATCAAATGATGGAAACCAACTTCATATAACACTCTTTTAGGTATTACATGGAACCCAACTTACACCATGAATGCACTCCCTTTGAAGTATACACATGATTACAAGACACTAGTACCACATTTAGATTGTTGTTCATGATTGTTTGGGGTGCATGTAACATGTAAACAATATTTTTTTGACTGTTGTTTATGTTGACATGCCTACATAGTAAAAGCAAAATTAACATATTATATTTTAGTTCATATATTTATGAATTACCAACAGGTTGAGAATCCAAATTGATATATTTTAAAGTGTTGTTATGATATCTTTATGATGTATAAGAAGCAAATCCCACCTTGTTATTTTTCTATTCACAAAATATGCTATATGCCTAGCATGTTGAGAATTTATTAGAGTGTTGTTCATGATATATGATGCATGCCTAGTATATATTAGAACACATTTGGCATGCACATAATATGCAAAATTACAAACACATCTCTCAAGATAGCATAGATGATGAGACTTGAGTGACCTTCAATGATTTTATATATGATGCATGCCTAGTATATATTATAACACATCTGGCATGCACATAATATGCAAAATTACAAACACATCTCTCAAGATAGCATAGATGATGAAACTTGAGTGACTTGAGTACATACTAAAGACTGAACCTTGATTGTTGTTATGAATGGTTGACGATATTTATGTTTGACAATATTGTAATTCCAAATAGGTGTAATTCAATTAGCAAAAGCTCATATCTTAACCTAGAACTCAACACAATTACTTCAGTAGCATTAATGATCCAATAAATACTAAAATTAACATCATTAAGTGTGCATTAGACCAAGAAACAAGTAATGTATTTTTTGAGTTTGTTTCAAATGGTGAGCCGACAATGAACACCCATGATAAGGCAATATTAAATAACCTTTAAATATGGCAATATTCCATAATTCTTAATGCTTTTGGAAACATGAGTATTGAGTATAAGATACACTGATATATAGTAACAAAAATTTGATTTTGCCAATGGGTTTTCAGTAGAAAAACAATTATAAAAAACCACACTAAACTATACACTTAGGACCAACATCGAAGCTACATGACTTGTGAATTAAGTGTTTAACCTTGATACCCTATGATCAATGGGTTTGGAGGTAAAATGACTGAATTGAAGTGGGGTGAAAGTCTTGTAGGGAGGTTCTATGGATCAATGCTTAATCAAAATATCCCTTAAACCATATAAAAGAATCAATGCTTCAACAGTAAGGTAGAGTTTTCCTTGTAAAGATAGTAAAATGACAATGGAAGTGCTCAAAATACTTACTTCTTGATGTAAAAAGCTTGCATTTTAGGGAACTCCTCCAACAAGTGGACCATTTTTAAGATAAGAAATCATATTTGATAGGGGGTGATGCTCTTTTTGATGTATGTGCCTCTAATCAATCCCATAGTAATATTCTCAATCCTCTTCACATCTTTGGAACTCTCCAAAGTGAATTTATTCTCAAATGAGTAATGCCATTCATTAACCAAATCCTAAAATATGGAGTGTTACATGCTTCTTTGATTAAGAGTGTAGGTGTAATGATGCACATTAAAACAATAATAAAAAATAAGTCACTGGAGCACTGCTCAAGGTGTTCTTCCATATTTCCATGGGATAAGAATATGATGCCAAGTATCTTCATTTCCATTAAACTAATTTCCAATAAGGCTAACCAACTCCTCATAAAGAGGAGCTCAATATATGTGTGCCCTCGAATAATGGATTTCATTGAAATATGTGCAAGAGAATCCCATAGGTTGTTATAACAAACTCGTCGAGATAATTCCATCTCAAAATATGTGCCAAAAGGTCTTATTCGGTTTAGGTTCAAAAATATTTTAAATTCATGGTCTTTTTCAATTTCAAAAATAGAAGATATACATTTGTAATTCCTTAGAGTGAACACGTGACTTTTAGAAACCAATAACAAGATGAATCTCAATATGAATTCCATAATGAACTCAAGCCCTTTCCAAGACTAGTCCATACTCTAATAATGTTATTGTTAATGATGTCCAAGTGACTCCTAGTAATTTAGTAAAAGGTAGCAGGTTGTCCCAAAATATGGAATTGCAAAGTCAAATTAAAAGCAATAATTTTGGTTACTTCCAAAGTTACTTAAAGAAGGGTTGTAAATGGAAACCATTTAGGTGCCCATGATGAGGAGAAATAATATTCAATTGGAAAAGGAAAGATCCAAAAAATGCATAATCCTCCCAAGCCTTTAAACCTCTAGTAGTAGTCATGTGTAGAATCCTTGTAAATTTTCTCACATCCTTAGGTCCAAGTTAAAATATGCATATAATGAGTTTGTGTAACATTAAATCAACCCTTCACTAACTATGCATGACTATATATATCAAGTGCCACAACATGTTGTATAGATTAAACATGCAACTCCATCCTAGGGTATGAGTTTGTTAAGGAAACTTGTATATTAGATATACAAACTAATTGTCACTAACTACAAGTACAACTTACTTTACCCATAGTCATGAGCGTGCAAGGTGGATGAAGTGCTTGTCCATTCATCAAACCTACACACAAAGAGAATAAGTAACATTATATCATATATTGCACAACTAGTTATGATCCACCCAACGATTGGCATTCTTTGTCGACTTTGACAGGTTCAACATCGACTTCGACAAGTCCAAACCTCGACACGACCTTGATAGATTCAACACCTAGACATGCATCGTTGACATCGGTGATTGACATGACATATTATATCTATGTCTTCCAGTCATCTGTAATGGTTGAACTTCTGAACCATTCCAACTTCTTTGTAATTGAACGTAATGGGAAGACAACCCAAGCATGTACATTATTGTAATATACAAGCAGAGTATTGAGCATAATACAACAATAATTAAACAACATAGATTGGTTAAAAATATTGCATATTGTCTATGTATGTGTGTATGTTTCTGTGTGTAGTGTATTTCTTGCTTTTCTTGTTCTTCATATGCTTTCGCCATAACAATACTCGATTCATTCAATCAAACTATTGTCCCCACTGTGCACCTAAGCAACTGAATCATTGGTATCAGAGCTGATTCAGATCTTGCTTCAAATCTTGTTCATGCTTAATTCATGTGTAGACACTTCTATCGAGGTTACTTGACTTATGCCTATTCAAACATGCTCGCAAACACAACAATCCAAGAAGACATTGCCTTCGACTTCAGAGTATCTATCTACTCGAACAACTAGATCAAAGATGACTAAAGAAACATACAATAGACATGAAACTAGAAAGGCATAGCAACTCATAGAGAAAGCATTGGCTCGACAACGAACTGAAATGTTCACCCAGTTTAATGAGGTTCTCATGCGATTTGCCTTGACACCGGGAGGATTCTCGACGAGATCCAACTCCGACAATATCAGTCATTTCAAAGTACAAATGAACTTGGACATACCAAATCTAGAAGGTAATATTGACGCAGAATCCGTAGATAGTTGGGTACAACAACTGGAATCATATTACTATGTGAGTCAACTCTTAGAAGCCGAAAAGATCACCATTGCATCCTTAAAAATGTCGACCTATGTACACTGCTAGTGGGAGAATCTATCGACAAAGATGGAGAACAATGAAGTGTCCATAGATACATGGGAGAAATTTTTCGAATATGTAGGGAAGGAGTTCTACCCACCCAAGTACATTGAACAACAATATAAGAAGTTGAAACAACTAAGGAAATGGAAAGACCAGTCCATGCAGAGTATCTATCGACAAAGATGGAGAACAATGAAGTGTTCACAGATACATGGGAGAAATTTTTTGAGTATGTAGGGAAGGATTTCTAGTCACCCAAGTACATTGAACAATAATATAAGAAGTGGAAACAAATAAGGAAATGGAAATACTAGTCCATGCAGAGTTACATCGAAGAGTTCTATCGACTCATGGCAAGACTTGGCGTTCAAGAAGAAGAAAAATTGCTTGTTATGAATTACACCAACGGATTATCCCAGTACATTCAATAAGAGATGGATTTTTTGGCTTTCAGTATGCTTGTGGATGCATTCCATTATGCTAGTAAACTTGAAGCTAAACATAAAGGAAAATCACGCTTCACGACCAAGGAGATAGGTCAAAAATTTGATAAGAAGTCACCCGTCGACTTCGATAAGAAAGGCACTCTTCTCGATTGACCATGCCAAAGTAAGACCATGGAAAAAATCACTCTCAAAAAGACAAAAGGGAAAGTAGCAAACAACCCCCTGCTAGGAAATGGTGTGATTACCAGAATTTATCATGGCATGATACGTTTGAATGCAAGGCTCGAAAGACATTTTTGGAAAAATTGTCAACCTCCAACCTGTCTGACTAAACGATTATAGAATCTGACCCAAAAGAATTGACCCTTTTAACATTGACATCGATCACTATGATAACCTCAATTATTGTCGAATAGGAGGAATGAGAGAACCTATTCCATAAACATATATGGGTTCAAAACAATCCATTGCATTTTATTGTGGATAATGGTAGCCATAAGAACTTTGTTTCTGATGGTATCGTGAAGAAACTAGGTGTTGTCACTACTCCACATCCTTAGCCTTATAATATCGGTTGGATGAAGGATGGAAAGGAACTGAGAATCACCTGACAATGCAAAATCACCTACTTCAGCAATCCTTTTGAAGATAAAGTACTCTATGACATGGCACCACTTTTCGTAGTTGACGCCCTATTTGGAAAACTTTACTTATGGGATCGAAATGGGAGTTATCAGTCACGACCTCATAAGGTGATTTCCAAAATATGAAACCAATGGTATGGTATACCAGAGCGATGACCTACACCAATGGTTGTAATGATATCTGCTAAATAGTAAAGAAGCTCATGAACCATGCTCATAGATTCCCATTGACCATTATTAAGGCTTAGCATTCCAGGAAGAATGCAACAACTAGTTAAATCATCGACCAGTGCAGCTCCCAACAACAACAACGAATTGACAATATTCTTGATGAATACTAGAACGTATTTCAAGATCCAGATGGAGTACCTCTTTATTGCCAGGTAAAACACTCTATTGAAGTTGTTCCATGTTCTTCATTACCTAACACATATGTTTACATAATATCCATTATCGAGAATGAAGAGATTCATATACATATTCAAGATTTGATCAACAAAGGTAACATCCAAACTAGATCCTCTCCTTGTGGAAGTCCAATCATTCTCGTTCCAAAGTAATACGGGACATAGCACATGTGCATCGACTACTGGGATCTCAATAAGATTTTGATAAAGAATAGATACCCTCTTCCAAGGATAGACGAATTCATCGACTGCATGAAAGATGATAAATTCTTTAATTAGCTCAGTCTCAATTCGATATATCATCAAATTCCAATCGAGCCCATAGATGTATGGAAAACTGCTTTCAAAACCAAGGAAGGATTGTTTGAATGGTTAGTCATGCCTTTCTTCTTAACCAATGCACCTGCGACCTTCATGCGATATATGGATGACATTATTCAAACTTTCATCAGTAAGTGTGCCATTGTCTACCTAGACGATATCTTGATTTTCAATCGATCATGGGAAGAACATGTCCAACGGTTTTGACAAATCCTCGAAACTCTTCAACAAAATTGACTCTATTTGAACATGGAAAAATGCTATTTGAAATGAACAACGTAAAATATTTTGGGTATGTAATTGCCTCTGTAGGCATTCATGTCGATCCAAACATAGTGCAAATCCTTAAAGATTGGCCCATTCCTCAAAATATTCATGAACTAATAAGTTTTCTTGGTTTGGCGAATTTTTATTGACGATTCATACTCGGCTTCAGTCACATAGCCTGGACTTTGAATAAATTGACTAAGGGAAATGGGAAAACTGTCTTCAAATGGACACCAAGACAACAACAAGATTTTGAGCATCTCAAACACAAAATTTTTATTGCACCAGTACTTGTGTTACATTATTTGCATAAGCCTTTTGAGATTAAGACAAACACATTAGACTATGCTTTAGGTCCAGTGATCAGTCAATCTGGTCACTCGGTTGCTTTTCATTCCAAAAATTTCAACGACATCATTAGAAGGTATTCGGCATATGAAAAGGAACCATATGCCATTATGCAAGCCCTTAAGCAATTGAGACATTACATTCTTGGGAATGATACAGTCATTCTTATTGACCACAAGCCTTTAGAGTTTTACCCATCCTAGTCAAAGTTACAAGCAACTCAACTGTTGAAATAATGTAACTTCAAAGAATATTCTACTTTTACTTCACGTTATTATTATTCCTCCTTTGGGAGATGTTACTGTTATAAAAGGTCATGTAAATTTCATGAGGTAAACCCTCAATTGTAAGTTGGGTCAATATCACCCAGAAAAGATGATTATAATTATTATTGTGAAGTGTACCTAGGTATTCCAAGCCATTTAGGTAAAATTTCAGTTGGGAATTTTAGTATAAATAGGGAGGCACCCTCCCTCATTTACACACACTCACTCACACTTGTTTCGCACAAGAGAGAGAAAGAAGGAGAGACAGAGAAGGAGGAGGACCAGTGTATTTGGTGTCTTATCTCTTATGGTTGGGGTTTGGTCTCTCACTTGATGAGGCCTTGTTCTTTGGTCATTTTATACTGGTAATATGTATTGAGGAATTTTTGTTGGTTTTTTCCCTTTAGGGTTTCCCAGGGTAAATTGTTGTGTACCTTGTGATTGTGTTTCTTTCAGTGATCCTCTTTATGTTGTTATTATGAAAATGTATTAAATTCTAATCAAATAAGAAATTAATATACAACAAAATAGAAAACTTAACATGGTATCATATCCATCCTTAAAAGAACAACTTTCATGAGGTAAATCTCTCTCTCCTTCTCTAGACAAGGAAATTAGGGTTTTCTGATAAAGTGGAATTTTTGAGTGCAAGTGACATAAGAAAGTGTGCCCCTCCTAGGTGCATAGTTTGGCACCAATTCAAAGTTTTCGAGTGGGCATATCCTCTAGAAAGTCAATCCCCAGTTTGCTTTGAAACCAGAAAACTAGAAAACTTGTAAACCGAAAACAAAATGAGAAACTACAGTCTAGGATCTAGAAAGTCCATTTTCAAGGATTAGAATTTGGATTCTTCAGAAATTGACTATACCATCATACTATCCTCAGTCAAGCACATCTTTTGGTGAGTACAATTTTCAATTTTTTTTTCGATCTTCGGGACAAGATGTCTCCAAGCACTAAGCTTGATGACAAGTTGGAAGGTATAGAAAACTTTCGTGTTTGGAAATACATGATATGAATCATTCTAGAAGAGAATGATCTTGCAAATTTTATAAAGGTAGTTGTGTTGGATCCCAAAGAATATTAAGCAAAATAAAAGTACAAGAAATATATGATTAGGGATAATAGGATCATAGCTGATTCAATTAAGGATCACTTGATTACTCAAGTATCCTCTAAGGATACACCTAAGGAGATGTTTGATTCCCTATCAGGAATGTATGAAGGAAGAAAAATCAACCGAAAGATGAACTTGAGAGCCCAAATCAAAAGTACATAGATGAGCAAGGGTGAATCTATCCATGAATACTTCACAAGGGTCTCTCAATTCAAAGAACAACTAGAAGAAATTGAAGACAAGAATGATGAAATTCAACTAGTAATGACCGCTCTCAATGGACTTACTATACCATGGGACTCCTTCATCCAGAAAGTTTGTACAAGGACGAAAAGCCTAAAATTTGATGTCCTATGGGAAGAATGTGTTCAAGAAGAAGCTAGAGTAGCTAACCGAGAAGCACTACTTAGAGATGATGACCATGCTCTAGCTACTCATACCAGAAGAATAAACGGAAAGCATCATTTCAAAAAGGAAAATCATAATGGGTCTTATCCTCATAAGAAGCTTCAAAAGAATAAAAAGGGAGATTACAAGAATAAAGACATCCTCTTATCAATGTTTCCATTGTGACAAGATAAGACACGTTGCCAAAAATTGTACGACAAAGAAAGAATAATTTAAGAGGAAGAGTAACAAAATACATCATGCTAACACAAAAGAAGAAGAAGAAGAAGAAGAAGAAGAAGAACCTCCTAAGAAGTTAGCAAAAGTATAAGTTGAAGAATATGTTCTCTAGAAGATGTATCTAGAGGGTGGCTTGTATCATACTGAGAGGCCACTCAGAAGTAGCCTTGATCCATGATTAAGATCTTCCTATGCACTTATGGGTTGAAGTAGCAAGGACAATAGTATATGTCTAGAACACAATATCCCATAGTGCATTTAAATTCAAAACCCATGAAGAAATTTTCATAGGCAATAAACCATAGGTAAGTCACCTCAAGATATTTGGTCGTCTAGTGTTTGTTCATATACCAATAGAGAAAAGAACCAAATTCGATCCTTCCGCAAAGAAATGAATATTTGTTGGGTACTATGAGGTCTCTAAGGCCTTTAGAATCTATATACTAGGATACCATCATATGTAAATTAGTAGGGATGTAACCTTTGATGAATATGCAACTCTTAAGAAGTCGAGAAAGTGCCAACCTGAAGAAACATACGAAGAAGCTGTAGCTCCCAGAGATGCATAACCGATGAAGGAAGTTACACCTTCTCATGATGATGAGATTGCAGAAGAGCATGATATGTTGAAGCCCCGAGAACCTACCCACATGAATATCTCCCACAAGAGAAATGTAGCTTGGGTCCACAATATCATTCAAGAAGCAGAAAGGTATGGTTCTACAGAAGGCTCTACAAGGCATAACAAGAAGCCAAATCCATTTCCTAGTTATGTGGATTTGATGTGTGATATTGTAGACAAAGAACCTACTTGTTTTGAAGCAGTAGTTCAAAATGAAGAATGGGTAGAATCTACGACAAAAGAATACCAATTCATAATGAAGAATGATGAATGTGAAGTAGTTCCCAAGCTAGAAGGAAAATGTGTGGTATATTCCAAATGGATCTACAAGATAAAACATACAGTTGATGAAAGTATTGAGAAATTCAAAGCCAAATTTGTGGCTGGTGGATTCTCCCAGAAGGAAGGAATCGATTATGAAGAGACATTTTCCCCTGTAGTAAGGCACACTTCCATCAGAACCATCATGGCATTAGAAACCAAGAAAAAATGGAAGTTACACTAGAGGGATGTGAAAACAACCTTCATAAATGGAGTTATTGAAGAAGAAGTGTACATAGAACAACTACATATTTTTGAAGCCCAATACAAAAGAACACATGTATGTAAATTAAAGAAGGATCTGTACGGACTGAAGCAAGCACCGAGAGCTTGGTATGGAAGAATCAATAGTTTTATGACAAGCTTAGGACTTACCAAAAGTAAGGTTGATCCTAACCTTTGTTCTAGGTTATGGATAATGAAACTATCATATCATAGCTATATGTGGATGAATTTTCCATGACAGGTAATGAGAAGAAAATATCATAGTGTAAGAATAAGCTCTCTGCATAATTCGAAATGAAATACCTTGGATTGACGCATTATTTTCTAGGTATTGAATTACGACAGAGCCCATAAGGAATCTTCCTTAACCAAGGGAAGTATGCAACGGAAATCCTGGAAAGGTTTGACATGTTGGAATGTAAATCCATGGACACACCCATGGACAGACACTTGAAGTTCCCGGTTGATGATTCATCAAAATTAGTGGATGTGACACTATACAAATAGATCATTGGTTCATTGATGTATCTTATGCATACCCGACCATATATATGCTCTACTGTGAACACTTTGAGTCAATATATTGTTGAACCCATACATGTTCACTTGATAACTGCAAAACATGTGATGAGGTACCTAAAAGGTACGATAGGCTATGGTCTCAGTTATACTAGAGATCATGACTTCAGACTGTATGGTTATACAGATTCATATTGGGCAGGAAGTGTCTCATATAGAAAGAGCACTTCAGGAGGATGTTTTAGTCTAGAGTTAGGCATGATCTCATGGATAAGCAAAAATTAGTCCAGTGTTGATATCAGCACAACAGAAGCATAATATATTGCAACTTGTTTAACAAGTTGTGAATCCATATGGCTTCAAAAATTGTTATCATAACTATTCGATATGGATATTGATACTACCGTGATTCTATGTGATAACCAAAGTTGCATAAAGATGATAGAGAACACTATGTTCCATGATAAGACATATCACATAGAAATCCAGTACTTCTTAATTCGTGACATGGTGCAGAAGGGAGCTATAACGCTCCAATATGTGAACACATATGAGCAGGTTTCAGATGTGTTGACTAAGCCTCTATCTCATGTGAAGTTTGGACACTTCCAAGACAAGCTTGGTGTTGTCCATAAGGACTTCCCTTGAAAGGGGGATTAGTATTGATGATATGAAATCCTAATCACAGTAGGTAGCTCAATTGGGATTGATCATCCTTACACTTGATCCCGTAATTTTGAAAGGAATGATCATTGAGCTTGTTGGATTGGATCCCATAATTCCAAAATAAAGGATCATCCAAGATGATGATGTTGGGATTGATCATCCTTAGACTTGATCCCATAATTTTGAAAGGAAGGATCGTCTTAAATATTGATTTTGTTGGATTGGATCTCGTAATTTAGAAAGGAAGGATCATCCAAGGTGATAATGTTGGGATTGATCATCCTTAGACTTGATCCTATAATTCCGAAAAGAATGATCGTCTTAAATGTTGATCTTGTTGGACTGGATCCCATAATTTTGAAAGGAAGGATCATCCAAGATGATGATGTTGGGATTAATCATCCTTAGACTCGATCCTGTAATTACGAAGGGAAGGATCGACTTAAATGTTGATATTGTTGGACTTGATCCTGTAATTCTAAAAAGAAGGATCGTCTAAGATGATGATGTTGGGATTTATCATCCTTAGACTTGATCTCGTAATTTCGAGAGGAAGGATTGTCTTAAATGTTAATATTGTTGGATTGTATCCTGTAATTCCTAAAGGAAGGATCGTCCAAGATGATGATGTTGGGATTGATAATCTTTATACTTGATCCCATAATTCTTAAAGGAAGGATTGCCTGAAATGTTGATCTTGTTGGAATTAATCCCGCAATTCCGAAAGGAAGGATTGTCCAAGATGTTGAAGTTGGAATTGGTCATCCTTAGACTTGATCCCATAATTTCGAAAGGAAGGATTGTCTTAAATATTGATCTTGTTGGACTTGATCCCGTAATTCCGAAAGGAAGGATCACCCAAGATATATATGTTAGGAATAACCATCCTTAGACTTTGTCCTGTAATTCTCAAAGGAAGGATCGTCTTAAATGTTGATGTGAAGGATGAACCATCCTTAGACTTGATCACGTAATTCTGAAAGGAAGGATCGTCTTAAATGTTGATGTGGAATGAATAATCATCCTTAGACTTGATCCCATAATTCTGAAAGGAAGGATCATCTAGGATGTTAGTAGTGTACTTGATCCCGTAATTCTGAAAGGAAGGATCATCCAGAATGTTAGTAGTGGACTTGATCCCATAATTCCGAAAGGAAGGATTGTCTAGAATGTTAGTAGAGGACTTGATCCCATAATTCTGAAAGGAAGGATCGTCCAAAATGTTAGTAGTGGACTAGATCCCGTAAATTTGAAAGGAAGGATCATTCAAAATGTTAGTAGTGGACTAGATCCCATAATTCCGAAAGGAAGGATTGTCCAGAATGTTGGTAGTGGACTAGATCTCATAATTATGAAAGGAAGGATCATCCAGAATGTGGACTTAATCCCATAATTATGAAAGGAAGGATTGTCCAGGATGTCAGTGGTGGTCTTGATCCCATAATTTCGAAAGGAAGGATCATCCTATGTATTTATGTGTTATCTATGATTAGTATTGGTAGCTTCGCAAAGACTTGATCTCGTAATTCCAAAAGGAAGGATTGTATGATCACCACATATGTGTTGTCCATGATCCCATAATTTTGGAAGGAAGTATGATGTTGGTTGTTGTTATACCCGTCATAGATGATTTTGCTCCAGCCTCGAGCTATTGATGATGATGTCACATGTTGTTGTTGTTATTCCAGTTTTATGCTGATGAGATAGCCTTGTGCTTTTGATGCTAGTAATGTATCAGTTGTTATGCAGATGATGATGTTTCACCAGATGATGGTGATGATCCAACTCCATGCTACAGATGATTCTCCAGTTTCATACTGCAGATGATGATGCTCTAGCTCCATGATGTTGATGATGTTTCAATTCCATGCTGCATATGATGATGTTCCAACAAATGATGATGCTTTAGATCCATGTTGTAGATGATGCTCTAGTTTTATACTACAGATGATGATGCTCTAGATCCATGCTGCTGGTGATGTTTTAGTCCATGTTGCAGATGATGATGTCCTAGTTCCATGCTACAAATGATGTTACTTCAGCTATGTATTGAAGATGATGATGAAGTTGCTTCAACTTTGTACTGAAGATGTTGATACTACAAATCCGTGCTAAAGATGATGATGTTGTTCAAAACTTTTGATGGTCTATAGATGTACCAGATGATGTTGATGATGCCTCCCCTCTCTCTCTCTCCTTTCGATGATGTTGCGCAGAGCCACACTAGTTGTTGTTGTTGCAAGTAGAATACCCTTCTTATTAAGGGGGATTGTTGAAATAATGTAACTTTGAAGAATATTGTACATGTACTTCACATTATTATTATTCCTCCTTTGGGGGATGTTACTGATGTAAAAGGTCATGAGGTAAACAAGAGGAGGTAAGGTAGTGAATTATAAAGAAAAGCAAAGAGATGAGTCTCCTGTGAAGAAAGAGTAGTCAAATGAGCCTTCAGGTTCGAAGAGAAGGAAGAAGAATGGCAAAGGGAAGACCCTTTGTTCCTACTGTGGAAGGGGATTTCAGCCAGATAGCTCTTGCATGAGAAGACAAATTGATGAAATGACTCTTCTTCTGAAGAAACATAACATTGTTGCACCTGCTAGCGGAATGAAGGCTGAACACACACAAGACACATAAGATTGCTTCGAAAGAGGTCATGCATTGAAGGCCAGCTACTCAACAACACATGCCTTCCTCATTGATTCTGGAGGTTCCAATCATATGGTTGCATCCAGAGAATCATTATCCTCTTTACAGTCTTTTGATGGTCCTAGTATTCAACTGGGAAATAACAGTAGAGTTCAAACCAAAGGGAAGGGCTCTATCAAGCTTGAACATGGAAGGTTCAAAGATGTGCTTTATGTTCCCTCCCTAGCTTCAAACCTGTTATCTGTATACCAGATGACTCATACTAGCTCTCCAAAGTGAGTGATCTTTGGTCCTGACTCAGTGGAGATCACAGATATCACTACTGGAAACATCATAGCAAAGGGTGTTGCAAATCATGCCTCTAAGGCATATGAGTTCTCACACTTCATCCCATTTTCAGAACTAGTGCACTCTCAACAGCCACTTTCAAGGGAAGGTAAAATCATTTCATCTACTTCTTTTGTTGCTTCCACTAGTATTGTAGATCCAGTTGTATCAGTTTATGAGATTGAGATTCAGGGTGATTCATATCCAGATCTAGTCCCTACTTCCAAACTAGAAGCTAGGAAGATGACGGGAAACCCATATGACACTCAGAAGGGAAAGACCCTTGTGCTATGTCATGCAATCTTACCTCCTTCAGAGAGATGCAATAGACTCCTTGTAAGATGCTACATGGAAAGGGCTCAGTCTCACTACATTAAGAAGAATAGACCTGATCATACACCTCTTCATCCAGCAAGAGACAAAGGTTACATTCCTCCTTCCTTCCATCATCATTTTGGGAAAAGAAGGAGAAGTCTACATCCCAGGCCCCAGGATACCTGTGCACAGAACATCATGCATGCTGCTCCGCTACATCACAGAGATTGCAGAAACACATTTTCAAGTTTTTCAAACTTGAATCTTGATTCTATCTGTTTAGTTAGAAGGGGGGGATTTTCCCCCAGCTCCTTGTATTGAGTAGTTACTTTACTTTAATTGATGTAATGGGTGACCTATGGTGTTAGTTACCAGGGCCCACAAATTGCCCAAGTTAGCATTCAGGGGGGGGGGGGGTGTTATGATTGTTAATCCTCCCTTGTCCAATTTGGTAATATTTCTAAATTGGGAGTCATCTCTAAATTGGGAGTCCATCCAGTCTTTTTTTAGTCACTAGCACCATTGGGTCCACTTGGCCTGACTGGGGAACATGTTTTAGTTACTAAAGTGTGGGGAACACTAATTGAGGCCTACTACCACTGATTGCACTTGCATGCATCAGTTTAGGAGCCTCCTAGACCAATCCCTACAATTTAGGAGCCACTTGGAGTGTTGATACCAACCAAGGTCAGTTGAGTTGAGTTGGTGACTAGTCAAGCTAAGTTAGGAGTCAATTACATTCAGTTCTAGTCCTCTACATTCAGTTAGCGCTAGGTTTGCATGGATGCATGTAGGAGATGCACATTTCTCACCTACCACAGTCAGTTAGCCTCAGTCAACACTGAATTAGACACTTGAGTTGTGTTTTAGAACTTCGATGAACTTCGATAATGATTTAGACAAGGTTAGTTAACTATTGAGTCCTCCGATAATGATTTAGATAAAGTCTTAGTTACCTACAGTCAAGTAGAGTCTAATCAATTCGGATTTCCTCATGTGGATTCGAATTTCATGTGGTTATTTAGCCATTATATTACATTGTAATTGATTATCTAATTACTTTTTGATTAATGAAAGCATTCATAGTTGCAAGCCATTTTTGCATTGTTTCATTCTTCAATTGCTGAGTAAATTGTGTGATCTATCTTGTGAGTTGTGTGTTTGTCCACAGATCTATATGCTCAATTTAATACATTTCTTCATGGCATTGGTAGAGCTAACACTATGATCAACTTGAGCATCAAGCTAGCATCCTTTCCTACATTAGCATATGCAACAACTTCATTCAAAACATCATCAGCTTCCTACCACTACATTATCATAGTTAAATACTCTCCCATCTATCCTCATTTTTTTAATATTGGGTATATAATACAAAAATGTTACATAAAATATTTTTTTTTAATTACTAATATATGTTAAAAAAGTTTAATATAACATATTCTATATGAATATTTTTTATTGATTCCTTTTAGTTTTAATATATATTATAACATTTACCATCAAAATAATTGGAGTCTATGTAGATGATTGTGCTAAGACTTGGTGGAAACTGACCCACACCTATAAGACAATTTCATTATTCCCAAGATAGATTCTAGATGAGGGAGGAGAGAAATAGGTTGAAATAATGGACACCCTCTTCCCATAAGGAGGCCACCCACAAATTACACAGGTGGGAATAGAGGACATGGGATTTTTTATTTGAAATTCAAGAGGAGTATATATAGGATAGTATCTAGATCCCATTGTGACATAGGAGATCCATTCTCATCCCCATTTGCAAAGAAATTTAACCTAAAAGTGTAACTCAATCCTCTATTGTATGTGAAAATTTATTTTAGGTTAAATTGGAGAAATTTTCATTTTTTTAACTTCAAGATATTCAATATTTAAACTTTTCATTATTACAAAAATACTTGAGGGATCCAATATTTCAGGTTGGGGAAACCTCTCCACCAAATCAATGAAAATTAGATTTAATGAATGAAGCCATCAATTATCTGTGAATGTGTTGCTTGCATGGGTGTGTCTAGGGGCATAAGTTGTGTGTGTTAGTAATGTTGTGTGTGCTACTTTTGCATGTGAATGTGTTGTTAATGTGTGTGTAGGGTTCATGCTTGTGAGTGTAATTCATGTCAATGGATATGTTGATTATGCGTATGAGTGTGTCACTTATGTGTGTGATCCCATCTCTTATGCATGAGCAAACCTCTTATGTCTCTCACTTTTCTACGTGGCTAGATGCATAGGTTAGTGGCATAAAATTTCATATTAATAACTTAGACACCATTATATCAAACAAGATTGAAAGAATGAAGACTTTCTAAACCTATTGAATCTAAATAACACCTCAATTTTTACTTTCTCCTATGGGGTATTGTGGGTTCGTGTCTATTACCAAAAATCCTTCTAAAGACATTGTTGATGGATTTCCAACAGTGGATCATGCGCCCAAAATAGAGTTCATACATATGAGAAGTTGTTATGACAAGTTAATATGTCATTGTGAATGACAAAATCCATAATTACCCTATCGCTTGCTAATTGTAGTCATAGGGTAGTCAACTAGTCATGTCTCACAACTAGGATTGAAATTAATTGCATATCTAATATTGAAATGGATCTATGCTCATTTTATTATGTAATTTGAAGTAAAATTGTCTAAGTACTTGGAATGAGGTTTAAGGGGGAAAAGGAGTCTATGAGTATGGTGCTATATTCAATTACAATAGAAAATTTAATCTATGTGATGATGATGTGTACCAAACTAGATATTGCTTTTGTATAAAGTCATGCAAGCAAGTTTTCTGGTGATTTGGGGCTATAACATTTGGGAATTGTGATGCCATTTTCATGGGCATTGCATTTAGATATGTTTTTGCATGTGATGCAATTAAGGCACTAATTTGGTTGATAATATTAATGGACCATTAGTGAAACAATATGGTTACCCTATAATGAAATACAAAATGTAGAGTTGCATTCAAATGGGAAAGATATAGATTTAAAATGTAAATTAAACCTCTCAAAGTATGAAACAAATTTACTTGCATGACTTGAACTATGTCGTTTGGCTCTCAATCATAATTTTTTTTTAGAGTGAAATCATGGCTCAAACTCTATCGTTTGGTTCTCAATGATAAAATTGTTTTTTAGTGAAATCGTGTTTCAAACTCTAGCGTTTGGCTCTCAATGATGACGCCTAGGGAAATATTTAACACAAAATACACTATAACAAATTGATTTATGAGGAGAAAACCATTCTATGATCAAATCATGGGTTTTTTCACTAGTAGAATTTGGCAAATAAATGACTACATGACTAAAAACGTTAGTCACAAGAGTGTTTTTAGCTAAAAATGACTAAATTATAGCAAATCAACTACAGATGACCAAACTAAATGAGCAATTTAGTCATCAGATAAAAAAATACATCTGAATAATAAGTCACACAAACAAAAATGACTGAAAAAATTATTGAATTCCATTATAGAGGTGGTCCAACGAAAATGGAAAATTGCAATTTTGACCGTCTCTAAATCCATATGTTTTGTTAAAATTTTCAAAATGGTAAAAGAATTAGGGGGTCTATGAATCCATCAGTGGTGTTAAAGTTTACCAAAGCGGGTCTCTTAATCCATCTACGGTGTTAACATTTACTATATTGTAAAACTTCAATGTCAAAATTGCAATTTTCCATTTTCATATTTTGTCAAATAAATTACTGGGAAGAATGCAGAAAAAGTGTAAATATTATATAAGGGTGGGGGTGTCACATCCCTGCCCCTCAGCCTGATGGAGAGGACGCGACTGACGGTAACTAACCCGAGCAATCTAGCCCCATGAACATCATAATAAAATGCATTGAAATAAAAACATTGACATATGTATACCATGCAATTATATAGCGGAAGCATTCTCATTCGACCAATACATTCAACATGCTCATAATAATTAATAAATAAATACACGAGTAGAGATCAACACAAAGATACTTATATTATGAAGAAGCTCGTCCCTCAACCAACTATGTCACTGCAACGTTCCACCCAACCATAGGCCAGTGCGCTCATCAATATATTAGCAACACTGCCACCCTTGAGCTGGGCATGATTCCCACACAAGGAATAAGGGAACACCAATAGGCTCACACATAGCCAAGGTTTATCAGAAGTTCAGCCAAGCCAACACAATTGGGTTTATCAGGCTAACAGGGAGCTGGAAAGGTTGGCTGCTAAGATAGTGAGCTCAATCCAAGAGCTATGGACACCTGCACCAGAACTAGCCTGAATTCTAAAACATCCACACACACCCAACACAAGAAAGCATCCCCTTCTCTTCTATACAGTCCCTCGGGCTATGCCTTCCTTTCCAGTGCTATTCAGGGGGTGCAAAGAAGAAAGCCAACCCTCTAGCTATGTCTGTGAGGCTCCTACACACTTGGTTTATCAAGTAGACTCATACCCATTTCCACTCCCAAAATAGTCCAAATACCAAACAGCTAGGTACACACAACAATATTGGTTCTAGAATTGAAGGGAAACACAGTAGACCAAATTAGGTATGGCAATTGGACAACACAGCTCAGGCTGTGACAGTTTATCTCCAGAGTCGTTTATGGTCCTAAAGTGGCCAAAATGACTCAACAATGCCCCAAATTCATGGGGAAGTTAGCAACGACCTCCCAGCTTGCATAGAATGATGAGAAGGACCCCAATGTGAGGGAAAATTCCACACCAGACCAAATCGTGAAAGGAAAAACCAGAACCCGAATGCCTTCATGCGTGAGGGAACCAAAACAAATGCTTGTGTGAATGTAGAATGTTCTCTACCCACATGAGGAGCTGAATTACCTCTGCCTCTGGGCATGCATGTGGTCAAAGGAATGACAGTCCTGCCACATTGACAGTTGCCATTGCATACGTCCCTCATGGCAATAACTGCCCAACCAACTCCTGGGAAATTAAATCGGTTGGTGGATGAGGCAAGGAAAGGATGAGTAATACAAAAAAAGTGGTTGGAAGTTAGATGGGTTCATATTTTGACACATGGCTATTCCCCAATGGACCCAAAGGTTAAGCATCCCCCTCCTTATCCTTAGGAAATCATGCCCCTTCTCATTATTGTTGCATTAACATAGTTGGTTGTGGGTTTTTAATTAATTACATATTTACATGATGATTTAAAAATCATAACGTTCGTGGCTAGCACAAAATACCATCGACACTGATTTAATTGCCGAAACATAAAACGATAATCCATGGTGGGGCTTTTGCCTATAGCTCCACACCACGATTAATTAAAATATATACATCATATACAGTTAATGCAAACGGGGTCAAAATCGGGGTGTTACAGGGGGGATTTGAACATGGACCCCACCCAATTAATCCCCCCCCCACAAATATGCGCGTAAATGTTAAATATTATAAATATGTATAGGAACTGAATTTGTATGTCACCAAATTTTTTTCTTTGCAAAGATAATGTCTCATTCTACTTCTTCTTCCTTATGATGGATGGTTAGCACCCCATGTATATCAGATCCCTCTGGATTCTTTAAATAATAATAATCATAAAATCATCATCATCTTGCATAATAAGGAGTAGGAGGAGACGAGATGAAAAATATTTAGGGAGTTGGGAAGGCGGGGAATCATTAAAGGAGGTTGAGGGCTCGATTATGGGAACCTGGCATGTCTGCAATAGTCTGCAGAAGCGTATTTTTCCTTTGATGATGTCCACAGATTTCCTCCTTGTGTTGCCAAAATATTGTGTTACACCTCTTCCCTTTCTCCTTCAGACAATCTATCCAGGCTAAAATCCCTATTTCCATCCATGGATCCCTAGGTCAGTAATCTTTTCATTGAATTGCCCATTCTTTCTTTATAATTTCTTTACTATTGTTATAAATTTAATCCTATTTCCAACTCTATGGGGTTTCTTTGGTGTGATTAATATCCTTGCTTATGCTAAGTGGGGTTTTACTTTGTCAAGGCCTTCTAAACCTACTTGCCAAGTTTGTAGGGTAGTCAACAAGTACTACATTTATTTGTTTTAACCAAGGCCCCTTAAAATGGCTTATTCGGTTCAGTTGTTGCTTTGAACTATATTTTCAAGAAAAATTTCTTTAAAGTATGGGGAGCTAAATCTTAGTGAAATGCATTCCTATTATTTTCATTTCCATGTGGTTATTGATCTGCTTATAAGGATCATGCAAATTCTTAATTAATTTAGTTATATTTTTTTTGGTCTAATTTCGTAGGGTAAATTGAGTTAATTTCTGTTAAAATGGTTTAGGCCATAGGGAGATTCCATAGAGATTGTTCAAAGTAATATATGTTTCAACGAATAAATCAACCATTTGCCAAATTTCTCCAAAGGTATATCATGTTAAGTTTGACTAGATTCTATGCCTTTTTCTTCTTTCTTAAACTATATGCTGATCTACTTTCAGATTTCTTATGCAGTTGTCAAAATTATTCCATTCAAAAAGATTTAACCTAATTTAATTCCTAACAACTGTTTGAAATTTTCACATCTTGCTTCCTATGGCCCTTTGACCATAAATTGGTCACGAGGATGGAAGTTTAGCTTGGTAACGGGGTATATGTTGAGATCAAGTCTATGTTAGGTAGAGAGAGAGAGCTTGGTGGCATATTCGAGCAAGTTAGTTGTTAATTCATGGTCCATATTTAAATTGTAGATTAGTATCCTCTAGTTTAGCTATTTTCAAGTAAGATATAGGGTTATGTGATATATGCAAAGTTCATACTTGTATTCAATTTAATGTCAGCCTTTTAGGGAAATCTTATAATAGATTCCCATTGTTCTATATGCAAAGTAAGTGTTTGGATTGTCGAGGTAATGCACTATGAGTCCTAAAATTCCAGTTTTCTTGGTTATCTTTCCTTGAGCAGTTTGGCTATATTTCCTTAAGCAGCTTGTGTAGATTGAGTTCAATGCACTTTAGTTTGTTGCATGTTAAGATCTAGTTTTATTTCAAAGCATCCACAAGGTGCCTATTTATGAATGAACACATTCTATGAACACATAATGGTTTAAACTTCAAAAACATACATTGCTTCCTATGTGCCTTCAACCATAAATTGATCATGAGGAGAAATGTTTATCCTGGTATTGAGGTATATGCTAAGATTATGTATGTTAACTTGGAAAACTTGGAAAACTTGGTATGTTAACTTGATCCTGATGGATTATTCGGGAAAATTCATTGTTAACTCGTGGTCAGTATTTGAACTATAGATTACTCTCCTCTAGTTTACCCATTTTTAAAACATATATGGTTATGTGATACCTGGAGAGTTTAGGCGTGTATTTTCATTTAGTGTTGACCTCTTAGTGCATTCTTATCTTGGTTGCAATTATCCATATGCAAACTAGGCATTTGGATTGTTGAGGTAATGCGCTCTCAGTCCTAAAATTATTGTTTTCTTATTTATCTTTCCTTAAGTAGCTTGGTTATGTCTCTTTTTTTCGTCTTGTGTAGATTGAGTTCAATGCACAATTGTTTGGTGCATGATAGGATCTGTTTTTTTCAAAGCATTCCCGGGGTGCTTAGTGATGCATGGCCACTGTCTATGGACATATTTATAATTTTAAAGTGGCTTTATACATGAAAGAAACCTCAATATATGAGGGGTATTTGGAACGTGTTTTTTAGTAAGTTCAAGAGCTACTCTATAAGAAGGTCATTTCAATCCATAATTATCCAATAAGATTGCAATGTTCTGTTCTATTTCAGGACACAACTGGTTTGATTGGATGGTTCTAACCTAGAACGTCCCTCAAATAATTGGGTCCCACCTAGTCACACCATTATTCCCAAAAAACCAGCAAGATCAAGTATAAAAAGAAAAATTAGCATGACCGTTGGCTAGTTTAATTTTTGATAACTTTGTTTGAATATAAAATCATTTATTTTTCATATTGTATAACGGTGTTAAAAATTGTTAGCAGAATTCCTAGAGACACACCCTTTCATATAAACCTCACTAGTTCCATAATCAATCCAGAAGTGGCAAGAACTTGTCCTGCATGAACTCCTATCATTATGGTAGGATCACAATGAATCTTCAACTGCTATTTACATTCACACTGAATATTGGTATTTTGGGCAGAAGTATTTTTTTCATTCTACATATACAATATGGACCAAAACAAACATTGATGTAGGAAATGAAAACCCAATTTAGTGTCCAACAATACTAAGCCTAAAACTCCCATACGAATCAATCTTCGAATATGGGCAGAAGTTTTTTTTCAAAAATGCACAAATTTTGCCAATCATTGACCCAATTCTTAGAAAACGTTGACTATTTTTTCTTTTTTTCTTTTTTGACATAAGGCATTATGCCCCTAGATCAATCAAGAGCCACCGAATCCACATAAGCCATACATTTGTGTTCTTGATATAATGAAGAATTATTTTATTTTTGTGATTAATGATTGGAACCCCTCTAATCTGGTGCTTCTAAAAACATCCCATGGAATCAATTATATAGTGGCCTCCTCATAGATGGCTGATTTGTCCAGTGGTGTGCTCCTTACAGAATCCTTCTCTATAATCTTATCAAAACCAAGGACCAATTCACTAAACTGAAGAGGTAGTTGCAATGTTGTACGCTGAGTTATATATCCTTTCACATGTAAATAAAATTGGCCAGCCACCTGAACTACCTTCAATCTATGCTTTGATAACAAGGATAAGACGTGTAATAATGAATCATCCAAATACACAAGAATAAAAGGACCCCATTGAAATGATCTTGCAATTGCTCCAACCTGTCCATCAACAAAAAGAGTCATGTAATGACCCATTTTCTCTATCGACCTCACTACTTACTAGATTCTATTGAAAGATATAATTTTCATCTTACTTTTGAAAGGCCAACCCTAGGAAAGTGCTTCAACACATCAAAAAGAAAACCCTAATTTTCAATTTTTGTTATACCGAGCGTTGGATTATTTTGTGGCTGATTATCTAGATTCCTAGTTGAACAATCTGTAGGAGAAATTTTCCCATGCCACAAACATTAATCTAGAAGTGAAACAAATGATTTTTTGTTCCATAAAAAAAATTATCACATTTTAGGGAGAGCACGTATACCTCATTCCATCCAAGGTATATATGAGCCATACTTTTCTCTTGGAACGATTCTTCTCCCATCCTAGATTGAAAATCAAATTATATCCCAAGAATGAACTCATCTCATCAACAAAACATGCACCTGGAAATCATGAGGTTGAGAACCTATGCAAGCCTATAACAAAAGAAATGTTTTGGTGGTAGGATGAAGATGCAAATTGACTAAACTAGATAAGAAGTCTATGGTTGTAGTGTGAGCACAAAGGATTTGGGAAGAGAAGAACACTATTACTCACATGTCTTTGTTGTTTTCCAACTATCTAAGTTATATACTAACGTACCAAGTTTTCCAAGACAAAAACCAGCAGATGGAATCTTCTTTCCTACATTGGAGCACTCGCTAGGATGGATTTCCTAAAGGGTTGTGTATCAAAGAAGAGAAATGCTTGCACTAGTGGTGTGATTGGTTGAAGGATAGAGATCCATGGCTATATCGAGGGTTTTTAAGTTTATTGGAGTACCCGATCATGAGATAAGATAAGATAATTTATTAATGTCCAATAAGTGACCACAAATGCGTCAATGGGGCCACTAAGTACAATATTACCAATACATCGTGGGAGTGTAAGGGATACCCTTATATAAGAACCAAAAGCATCTACTATGGGGCCAAAAGCTAAAAAAACCCAAAAAATCCCTAAAGGGATTAAAGGGTTGCCTTAGAGGAGGGTACAAGGGGAGGGGGAAAAGTCTCAATGCCCCCTCAACTTGGAACCTAAAGAAGAGTAAATATTTCTTCGTGGGTCGTCCACCATTGTATATGTATTTCTCCTAGCACTAGAGGCCAAAAAGAAAAAAACTCATGATAGAAGATTTCCTAGAAGTGGAAGAAGAATTGGTCACTATATGTCTCATAGTTTCAAGGGAGGGGATTGTTGTTGTTGTTCAGAAGGGTGATCCATGTCCCAATGTCTGAGTTAAAAACCATTCACCGAGTTAGAAATATTATGTGTTTTATTGAGTTTGAAATAAATCCTATTGACTTGCCTTACCCTTGTGATCTCGTACTCTGACTTGTGAGTGGAATCTATAGAATATGCCTATGTTTGGGAGGTGAATCACTCCTTTCCAACCAATGTGACGGAAAAATATTCGAGAAAAACTAAGTATTTATCTATGCTACAATGTTGTTTGTCCATATTTTTATTTCTGACATTTATTTCCTTGAATGTTATTGCTCATGTGAATTATATTGATGAATGGTTAATTTAAGGGAATCTTAATTGTGTGTATTAGTGAATATTTTTGGATATCTAGAAAGATATATATTTATGCAATGTTTTCACATTTTAGTAGCATACAAAATCCATGTTGGTGTTGTTGGAATCCAATTGATTCACAACCAGTAAATATGACTAGTTAATGGTGGAATTTCATGGTACGATGAAGTGAGTACCCAAGGTATAGCATGGAGGGAATAGGTGGGTACGCCACATTCTAGGAGATAAATGACATTCCTTGTCATTATCTTCAAAATTTTATACGTCCAATTTTCTTCTACTTAAATTTTTTGTAGATACCTTTCAAAAATCACTCCTTTCTTCATAGCACAATCATTGGCTCTTTACATTGAAAACCCCTTTGATTCCTATGGAGGTCCACTTGTTCCTAATAATTTATCATTGTATCGCCTAGATTTTGTTTATTTGTGACTGAACTTCATAAATATCCTATGCAAAATATTTGACCTCTTTTCTTATATGCTCATCAATTGGTAACTCCACTAAATTCACAACTCGTTTCAAGTTCATTCAGGGCCAAATTGGAAGGGTAATTGTGTATTTATTCCCACTGGAGTTATAGGAAAAAATTGGTTGGAGCAATTCCAAATCCCACCATGTCATGGTATCTCCAAAAATACTTTCCCACAAGTTTACTAAACTCCTACTATTTACCACTTGTGTTTGCCAACGTTTTTTGGATGATGAGAAAAATTGTATTGCAATTTGTTGTCCAACTTATTCATAATGTTTGTGAAAATTGAATCAAAGAAAAGTATCCATGTCACTCATAATTGTTTCAGTAAATCCATGCAAGTGTACTTCCATGATAAATAATTCAAGTATCTTAACAACAACATTAGTTTTCTTGCATGGAATAAAATCGGCCATTTTTTAAAGTCTACCAAAAAAAAAAACTAGTAACTGCCCTTTTGTGTTCAAGACAATGACAACGAAAAAAAGTACATGGAGATGTCCTCCCAAGTTTTGTCTGGTATTACTATTATGTGAACCCCAATTCAGTATCATGTGAACCCCATTTTGCACTTTGGAAAAACTGGAAAGTGAATGCATACTTCTCTGCATCGCTACATATAAGTGACCAACATAACATTTCGTCAACCATACTCAAGGTCTTATTTTGTCCAAAATTCCCACCAAATTCTTCACCGTGTAACTCGTAAACCAATATTTCACTCATCGACGACACACGAATACAAACCTACTTTCCACGGAAAAGGTACCCATCCAACATCAAATAGTTTTTGAAAGAATGTTCAATTGCACCCAAATATTTATAATGCATTCAATAACTTTACTAAAGGAATCATCACTATCACATACCTCCTTCAAGGACTCAAATCTAACAACAACATTCTTCATTTCCTCAAGAAAATGACATCCCTTGGTCAAGGAATCAAAACCTACATTCAACTTTTCACTCTTGTGTTAAACTAGAGCCTACTAGATGACAAGCCTTGGTATCATAAGTTGCTGATAAATTTTCAGGTCTTGTTGATATCAATGAGAGAGCTCTTGATGCTTGAACTGGTGGTAGTGAATATGGACCCCCTGCAAATAGGCAGGGAGATAACCAAGATTAAGCAAGGATTGCTTCTAGTCATTGGAAATATGATTTTTCAGCTGGTTAAGGAAAGCATAGTAATTATTCTTTCCGTTCAAATTATATAGGTGGAAGAAATGAAATTAATCAAGCACGTAGTGGTGGTACCGGGGATACATTTTTCAAAGATAATTTTGGCCAAGGTGGTGTTCATGGAGGATTTGGGAATTCCTCTAGATATCATGTCACACGTTACCGAAATGATTATAGTAATGTTGGAAGAATTGATCAAAGTAGACAAGTATCCTCTACTTCCCCCAAAGGAACCCAATCAGATGGATCAACTCGTATGGTTAGCCTAACAAGAACTGACAGGTTTTAACACTACAACAAAACCCTGTGATTAGCGTTTATTTTAGCTTTCTTTTTTGTGTCTGCTATAATTTTTAGTGTATTTTCATCATTTTTTGGACAAAGTGGACGCTTTTCCACGAGACGATGCGTTTAATGGCGTTATTAGTGTCCCTTTTTAAAATTCGATGTTATTTTGGACGTTAATTAGCATCCCAATTAGCATCCCTATTAGCATCTCTATTAACATCCAAAATATCATCCCATATAATGCCCATAATAGCCTCCAAAAAACGTATAGAATAGCACCAAGCATAACACCATATATTGAGCTAGGGTTAGTGCAAGGAATTGCACCAAGAATTTCGCTAGGAAAAACATCCGACATAGCACCAAGTATAGATCCATAAATTGCACCTAGAAAACATCCAACATAGCGCCAGGTATAGAGCCAGGTATAAAGTCTGGAATAATGCCAGAAATTTATTGTCCCAATTAACGTCCAAAATAACATCCCATGTAATGCCCAAAATAGCCCCCAAAAAAACATCTAGAATAGCACCAAGCATAACACCATATATTGAGCTAGGGTTAGCGCCAGGAATTGCGCCATGAATTTTGCCAGGAAAAACATCTGACATAGCACCAAGTATAGATCCAGGAATTAGACCTAGAAAACATCCAACATAGTGCTAGGTATAGATCCAGAAATTTTAAAAGGAACCGTGTTAGGAATTGCACTAGGTTTAGAGCTAGGAATTGTGTTTGGAAAACATCCGACATAACATCAAATATAATTCCAACTTTAGCACAAAAATTTGTGCTAGGAAAATAGCTAGAATTTTCAGAAGGAATTATGCTAGGAATTGCACAAGGCATAGTACTAGGTATAGAGATAGACATAGCTCGAGGAATTACAATAGGAATTTCAGAAGGTATTGCACCCAATTGCGCTTGGAATTTCAGAAGGTATTGTGCTAGGAATTTCCCTAGGAAAAGGGCCAAGCATAACACCAGGTATAAAGCAAGGAATAGGGTCAAGAATTCCGCCGAGAAAAATCCAACATAGCACCAAGTATAGATCCAGGTAGTATGGCGCCAAATTTTTTTTAAAGGAATTATGCCAGGTTTATAGCCAAGAATTGGGATTGAAAAAACATTCAACATAGTGTTAGATATAGCACTAGGATTAATGCCAAATTTGCGTTAGGAAAATATCCAGGAATTATAGAAGGAATGTGTTAGGAATTGCACCAGGCATAGTTCTAGGTATAGAGCCAGACATAGCACTAGGAATTGTGACAGGACTTTCGAAAGGTATTGTGCCAAGAATTTCCCCAGGAAAAAGGCCAAGCATAGCAATAGGTATAGAGATAGACATAGCACCAAGAATTGCACTAGAAAGTTTGAAAGGAATTGTGTTAGATAAAGTGTCAGGAACAATTCAATGTTGCGTCAGGGATAGTGCCAGGCATGTTGACATAAGTAGCACCTAATTGGCCATTTTGGCAACTAAGAGACCATAATTAATCATAAATAACCACAATGGAATCCTATAGTCCCTAACGACATTAGAGTGTGCTTAATGACATGTTGTTGTTGTTGATGATACATATTGACACTAGGAAAATATCACAATGGTGATTGCTACAATATTTAGTAAGATGTTGATGACAACGATGATATCAATGTCAATAATGAAGATGCAGGTGATTATAACACTATTTGATATTGATTGGTCATAATGGAAACATAATTCACCCTAATGCATTCAATTGACCATAATAGCCCCTATATGGCCCTAATGGCATTTGATTGTCCCTAACAACATTTGAGTGACCCTAATGCAACTGGAGTCACCGTAAAAGCATGAGGATGATCATGTCGATGATGGATGATGGAAAGGATATTGATTATAATGATTATGATGATAACAATGAAGTTGAGATGAATGACTATGATTATGATGATATATGACGATGCATGTAACAAACTTAAATAATAAACAAACAATATATATATTAAATATCAATATTAATTATTAATATTAATATATATTGATATTAATAATTAATAATTCATAAATGGTTATTAATAAACTATTATAAAATGACGCATCCTTTCATGGATGGTATACAAGTGCCTTTACAATTAATATATATATGGCACTCACTTTGTAATATTTTNCTATCATCAATTTATATATTATTATGGCTTATTTAATATTCCAAGTCTTTTGGTAATATTATTTGTGTAAGTGAATAATTATTCGCTTCAAGTGGTATTAGAGCAAGAATGAGAGGGAAAAATAAGGAATAAAAAAAAACATAAGTTAAAAAGAAAAGTTAAAAAACATGTTCAAGGTTTCCTTGAATTTAGGTCTTTGACCTCATAGTGGCTTTTAGCCATCCATATTTAGAGTTTCTCTGGTAAAAATTGGTTTTTTACGAAAAATTGGCCTTTGGCCATATGAATTTCATTGAAGTATTAATTCCACTCCAAATATGAAGCAAGAATGAGAGGGAAAAAAAATTATGAAAAAAAAAGAGAAAAATAATTATCAACAAAAGAAATAAAAGGGGAAATGTTAAAAAACATAAGTTAAAAAGGAAAGTTAAAAAACAAAGTGAAATAGCCCATGGTTTTACGAAATAGCCCATCGTTTCACTTACAATATTTAAATTATAAACTAGTTTTATAAAATATGTTTTGAGGACAAAGCATCTTGAACAAAGCAATGTAACAAACTTAAATAATAAACAACAAACAATATATATATATCAATATTAATTATTAATATTAATATATATTGATATTAATGATTAATAATTAATAATTAATAAATGGTTATTAGTAAAACTATTCTAAAATGACGCATCCTTTCATGGATGGTATACAAGTGCCTTTATAATTAATATATATATGGCACTCTCTTTGTAATATTTTATCATATCTATCCTATCATCAATTTATATATTATTATGGCTTATTTGATATTCCAAGTCTTTTGGTAATATTATTTGTGTAAGCGAATAATTATTCGCTTCAATGCCAATAATTTTGTTGTTGATGTTGATGTTGATTTTGATGTACTCATGTATATTTCTAATGATCACGATTATGATGGTGATGATATCAATGTCAATGATCATGATTCATGTGATAGTACTTCCGGATCTTGATTTATCATAGTGGCACCTAAATGATCGTAATCATGGAACTTTTTGATCTTGATTAATTCTAAAGAGGGGTAAATTACCTTAATGTCACCTAAATTTCTCTAATAGCATTTGAGTGTCCCCAACAACATTTGATAGAACCTAATGGCGTCTTACTGGCCCTAACAACATGAGGATGATGCATTACAATAATTATGATGGAGTGTATGGATATGATTTGATAAGTATAATACTATATAATCCATTCTTGTGAGGTAGTATGGTTCCTTACTCATTCTTATCACAATTATATTGATGATGATGATGATGTACTTGATGACGTTGATGATGACTATGACAATGACAATGATGTTGATTTATTGTATGATGACAATGACGATGTTGATGTCAATGATGATTATGCATGTGGTAGCACTTCTAGATCCTAATTGATTCTAATGGAACCTAAATGTCTATAAGGACATCTAAACAACCCTACTATCATTGAAATGACTGTAACGACATATAAATGACCTTAATAATTACATGACATGAATCCTAATGGCGATGAGTGATTGAGAGAACCAATGGCGTATGAGTAACCATAATGACAATGATGATGACGATGATGAAAATGATGTTGATGTAGACGATGACAATAATTTCAATGTCCATGATGATGATGCATTTGATAATACTTCTGGATAATGATTGATCCTAATGGAACTTATATGTCCATAATGACATATGAGTGACATACTAATATCACCTAAATGACTCTAATGAAATCTAGTGGACATTGATGACATTTGAGTGACTGTAACAACATGATATGGTGTTGCAAGTTTTTTATATTATTATTTCTACACCATCCTTCTAAAGTGGCATTATAATCATCTCTGTCTTCACCTTCTTCTAACTCTAGATCATCTGATTGATTTGCACCATCTTGCTTCTCATATGGGTCTTGATTTTGGCACCCTAACCCAACATGGACGTCGAGTGAGGTCTAAAATATTCATAGAGGTAACTAGACTAGGGACTTAACTTCGTGACGTATTGCTTGTAATTCATAGTACTCAACTACTCAAGCTAACCCATTCAATTGTATCATACTATTATGCTACCAAAACGTTGTCCTAATATCATCATCATATCATGGTCATGCTACTAGAATGAAGATTCAATAATGGAAAACTGCAAGAATGTTGTTGGATTGAAGTAAGTCCAAAGTGAGGAAGGACCCCCGATGAAAGAAGATAAATGACCACATTAAATACAAATGAGGTGATATACTTCCATTCCTTTATAACATTTCTCTTAATTATGTTAATGAAAATATTTCATTTTTTATACCCACTACAAAATATACTTCATTTTTTCATGTTTTGAAGTAGAGTAGATTTTAGTGAACTAATAGTAGGATTTTCTAATGTTAGGAAATAGTGGAATTTTGGTTGGTTGTTTTAGTGCATGTAAGAGTATCGAGAGATCATGGTAGCTTGTAGATACTCATCCTCTTGCTCTTGTTCAACCTCAAATTCTCATGGGTCACACTAGATTGTATTTTTTATCCTCACTAGATTGTATTTTTTAGCCCCTTCAACATTTTTCTTAGTCATTTGTTAGACTTTGAAGTTAAGATTGTATATATGTCATAATATACATCATTAACCTACGACAAGTCGAATAATATATATCCTAACATATACTATATTTAAACATTGGATTTAGAGTATTATATTGCTTTCCCTAATGGAAATCTGTGTCCATGTTTTGCAATATGTGGGAAAATAAGTTTTGTTAAAAGGTTTCCATGGAAAAAAGTAGATCTTCATAGCAATTATTTGCCCATTTCAAAATTATACTAAATATAATTAAATAGTACAATACAATTAATTGATCTTTTCAATGCATTGCCCATTGATATGAGCCTGGATTTGCCAAAAAACAAATAGCACATAAAATCACAAGTAAATCATATAAAATTAGTAGATACAATTTATAGTTATTTTAAACTCATTTTATGCTATCTGCAAGTAATTTTCATCCTCACTTTCCCAATACAAATTCTTTCATCACATTACTAGGATTTTAGAATTTGTCTAACATGGCCATATACAAGTATTTTTCATCCTCACCTTCTTGATATAAATTATTTCATCACATTATTAACATCTAAGAATTTTTCCAACACCCTTACACTTGATTATTTGATGAATATTATCACCCCATTTGAAGAATACAATAATCACAAACTAATAAATACAAATACAATACTATACAATTAATTTAGTGAATCAAAGCACCACCTAATTAACGTAAGCATATGTTTAGTAAAAATAAGTAACTCATGGAATCACAAACTAATCCAAATGTAAATTTAGTGGTACAATTTTTATCCCCTTGAAACTCATATTTACGCTATCGACATAGAGTTATTTTGTTTTCCTCGAACAACAAACCCGATTAAACTCCCACTAAGAATCACAATAAGTGCTCAGGATCATACCCCATACGACCTTGGCACTGCAATAGACTCCCGTGTAGGGTTGCAATTTGACAGGCATATGCCCGCCATGAAGCATTTTACCCATCAAAATACTATTAAAATTTTTAATAGTCCATCTTAAAGAATGTGCAAACAATTTGTCAGGACATATTTTTGATGGTTAATTTTTTTTTTTTGAAACCGTCATTAATTTTTATTAATAGGGTTGTTAAGATATGTGTATGGCTACTGGGTTGGCAGGTGTGGGAGGGGTCATTTTTTACCCTGGGGGGAACATAAAAAAATATTATGCTTGAGGCTTAGGGAAAAAATCAAACAACTATGCGAAATGGCTCACATTAACCAAGGGGCTGGAAATTGTAAACACTCTTGGAATCAAAGATATAGTAGTTTTTGGAGAATCGCTCCTGGTCATTAGAGAGGATCGAAAGCTCGTCAGGAATTATAAAATTCCCTTTACAACTTCCTCCACATCCTACAAATAAACAATCACTTTGCAGACCAAATGGCGAACAAGAGGGTGCAACTAGACTTTGGTTACATTGTTTGCAATGGGAAAAATCCCGACCGTTGTTGGGTTCCTTGATTCAAGAGCATATTTGTTTTTCAAATTCAAAAGAAAATGAACTCTATGCTACACTTGGAATTCATGTTAGCTGCAAACTAATTTTTGATATGTTTAGATTTTGTATTCTCATCCTTGGGAAATTTGTAAGAACATATAGTCATCACAGACTTGGAATCTTCCAAGATAAGCTACATTTTGTAACTGAAGAACAAGATGTTATGGTCTCAGAATCCCTCTGGATTCAGTCCATTATCTTGCATATGTAACTTTTTGCTTCTCTTTTTAATATAAATGATCCTAAACCATTCTTGTTAAAAAAAAAATACGTGTATGCCTAGATAAATGGCATGGAGTAGGTGACATGTTATTATATAAGTAATAATATTGGAGATTGAAACTTTCCCATTTGATTGAAGAGTAGGTGGGTGAGTTTCTATTCAATGGAAATGGATTTGCTTTCGTTCCATTTTTTCTTTCTTTCTTATATCATACTAGAGTTGTCCCAATATGGGGTCATGCACTTCCTTTTAGCACCTTTCTCTTGCCTTGTGCCGTTCCTTCAAATGATAAGTGAGTTTTCAAGTCCAAAAGTGCAACTTTGAGAGAGAGGTGGGTACCATTTTAGAAGAAGAATTCGGTTTTAAACTATGTTATTGAAGGAATGAACCCAACCACCCACCAAGCATCAACAATTTATTATCTACTAAATTTTCCAAGTATCAACAATTTATTAGCTACCAAATGTACCACACATCATATATGGAATTCCAGACATGATTTCTTTTTGGTTATGGGCCTCAAAAGTTAGAAGCACCTCTTGAATTTAGATACCCATTTCTTTAGACAGTTTGAAAGTCTCCCCTCTATCCGCCCCAAACTTGGAGCTACTAATTTTGGTAAGATGTCATTCATTTTTTCTAAAAATTTGATATTAACCTAAAATAAAGGGTGCTATGGTTTTATGGATATCTATGACCTATCTATTATTCCCCTTTCAAAATCTTGACAGTATCCCATTTAGTTCGAAACTATCCAATCTGAGCCACCCTTGTGATAAAATGTGGGAAGTGAGAGAATATGCTGCAATCAAATCCCATGTTAAGAAAGTCCAAGCCTTAAGAAATTCCTTCATGACTCTTTGGCCTAAATTTTTTCCAAATAGGGTTCAATCCTTGAGATTCAATATTTATTTCATAACTATGTCTTAGCCAACCACCAATGATAATCCACCGCCCTTGCTCTTCACATCTTTGCAACTCTTCATTCACCCCAAGTCAACCTCCCTTGAAGGTCCAATGCACTGAAAATCAAACATATCCAATTTTCCTTTGATAAACCTTGCCTCTCAAATCTCCTTGCCATGCGAATGAGCCTCTACACTAGAGCAATGAAGCGAGGATGGCCTAGTTGAAAAATTCAACAAAGGCTTTGTACCTTATGAATGTAAATGCAAAAACAATGCCATATTAACTTCTTCACTGGTGTAAGTTCCTAAACTCTTTGGCTTGGCGCTAGAGGAAACTCGATATGAATAGTTAAAGACTGTCCTTTAATTTGAATGTGACAATCACTTGTGCAAGAGGGTTTTTTTTCGTATGATAATTTCCCTTTAAGTGTTCATTCGATGTTGAGGAGGGAGATGTACTTAGGACCATTGTCAACTCCGATCTCAACTATTAAATAGGAGAGACAATATGAAAATTCGACATTCTTACAAAGTCTCACCAAAACAAGCCACCAACTGGACCTCTTCCTCTTCATTCACCACACCCAAGGTTGCCATACCAACCCTAGTTAGAGAACCCTAACCAAAATTCCAATTTCATCCATATATATTATTCAATATTTACTATTTCATTACACTCTCAACCCAAACTCTATGTATATCTCTTTACATTCAATCCCATCCAATATTCCTATTATTATTCGAATTTTGATTAAAAACGTGTTTACATTTCTATATTTTTTTAATTTTAAACAAACCTCAATAAATTAATGAATATAAAAGTATTTATTTTTATTTTTAATTTTACAAACACGATGAACATCAAATTTCAGTGCTACACCCCCACACAATTTTTGTGCCTAGAGGCGCTCTACAGCCCAGTATGGGGGAGATCTTGTAACGTGATGTAACGTTACTAACATTTGTAACATGTCGGCAAAAAATAATAGTGATAGTGAATATTATGGGAGAGATCTTGTAACTTGATGCAACGTTTATAACATGTCGGCAAAAAATAATAGTGATAGTGAATATTATGGGAAATAAATTTTCTAATAGGCCAAAATAAAACAATCTAATATGGGGGAGATGTTATAATCTTCCTACCGGACAAAACAATAAAAAAGTAAAAATTTAATTATCCGTAAAAAAAAATGTGGGTCAAGAAAAAAACACAAAATTCAATTATCCGCAAAAAAATGTTGGCCTTGCATATGGTTTTAAAACCATGTGCACGACATTCTAAACAACCCATGGTTTTATTGTACATGGTTTAGGAGGCTTTGCACATGGTTTTTAAACTCTGTGCAAGGCCTCCTAAACAACCCATGGTTTTATTGTACATGGTTTAGGAGGGCCTTGCAAATGGTTTTAAGACCATGTGCAAGGCCTCCTAAACAACCCATGGTTTTATTGTACATGGTTTAGGAGGGCCTTGCAAATGGTTTTAAGACCATGTGCAAGGCCTCCTAAACAACCCATGGTTGTAGGAGGGCCTTGCATATGGTTTTAAAACCATTTGTAGGGAAATGATGCAATGTTCGTTCCTAACAAAATAAAAAATAATAAAAAATATTATATGTCGGCCATAAATAATATTAAATATTAATAATAAAAATATTATATGTAGACCTTAAATAAAAAGATGTGTCTTTTGGTTTGAATCAAATCAATGGATACCTAAGAAGAGGTTTGCACCCCTAGAGATTTGATCCATATCGATGCTTGATAGAGCCTAGGATTTGGATCTACGCTGGTATATTAAAAAATTAAAACAAGAACGCTGGTATATTAAAAAATTAAAACAAGAAAAAGTAGAACAATATAAAGGCTTTTAATAAGTAATTTCTACATGCATCCTTAATTGGACTTCAGTTGTTGTCAATAGATTTCCTCTCTACTATTTGAAAGGTTTTAAGTACAACCAGCATAGATCCATATCCTAGATCTCTGGGGTGCAAACCTCTTCTTAGGTATCCATTGATTTGATTCAAAACAAAAGACACATCTTTTTATTTAAGGTCCACATATAATATTTTTATTATTAATTTTTAATATTATTTATGGTCGACATATAATATTTTTTATTATTTTTTATTTTGTTAGGAACAAACATTGCATCATTTCCCTACACATGGTTTTAAAACCATATGCAAGGCCCTCCTACAACCATGGGTTGTTTAGGAGGCCTTGCACATGGTCTTAAAACCATTTGCAAGGCCCTTCTAAACCATGTACAATAAAACCATGGGTTGTTTATGAGGCCTTGCACATGGTTTAAATTAAACCATGTACAATAAAACCATGGGTTGTTTAGAATGTCTTGCACATTTGTGTTTTTTTCTTGACCCACATTTTTTTTTAAGGATAATTAAATTTTTACCTTTTTATCGTTTTGTTAGGTAGGAAGATTATAACATTTCCCCCATATTAGATTGTTTTATTTTCGCCTATTAGAAAATTTATTTTCCATAATATTCACTATCACTATTATTTTTTGCCTACATGTTATAAAAGTTACATCACGTTACAAGATCTCTCCCATAATATTCACTATCACTATTATTTTTTGCCGACTCACGTTACAAGATCTCGGCGCAATAAAATGCTAACTAAGAAATGGAGTTAAGTAAAATAGTGGAGAGTTCTAGGCAGGCCTAGAATTTGACGGCCCGCAGAAGGTTTTTTTTTTTACACGTATTTGACAGGTAAGTTTGTGATGAACAGGTCAACATTCACAGAATATATATATATTTTTTAAAACGTTTATGAATTTAGATATCCCGTAAAATTTTTTAGTACCTATGTTAACTACTAAGACCTAGGTAACTATCTTTAGCCATTGTGCTGGCCAGCTGCGCTGCTTTTAATTCCTAGTTATCCTAGGAACACATAAATGATAGACTTCTCTATTTTCGTGTATGTGTATGTGTATTTATTTATATTTTTTGTTTCTAATTGTATTATTGAGTCTTCATCTATGTAGTTTGAAGGAGCCTTCGAATTTTTCCAAGAAAAATCTGGAAAGTTTTGTCCTTTAAAATTTTATAATGTGCTTACTGTAATTGTTTGTACTTGTTTCACATTTAGACTTGGTAAATTTCTATATAAATATTTAACTTATATTTTATTTATAATATAAAAAAAATTATTCAAATTTAAAAACAATATCAAAAATAAATTGACACTAAGCGAAATTGCTTAAACCGTCAAATGAAACACTTGAAACCGTCATTAAATTTTCATTGACAGGGCACAAGAAAATTGAATTTCCAGGCCTGGTTCTAGGGATTGGTTATGTGATACGTAAGCAAAGAAAGAGAATGGCCGATGAAACTTGTGGGGCTTGAAGGATCTGATTCTTAAAACAACTGAATTGAATTGTTGTTGCTATTTCATGATCATGGGTTGCACCAAATTGGTAAGTTTGCAAGGTATAGGGCATCGATCTCGTGACCATTTTCTGCAGGTAAGTTCCGCTCAGATATTTTTCCATAAAGGGATATGATATTCTTTGCTATGGGAGATTCTGGAAGATGTTAATTGAATTCAAATCCGACCAATTCTCATGTTGTTATGCCATATTTTGAATTCCTAAACTTTGCGTATCCGTGGAAACCTAGTAGGATTTAGGGTCGATTCCCAGTGGCAGTCTTTTTGGGTTTAATATGAATTTTTTGAATTACATATCCCGTTCGGGCTATCAAACTCAGTGAGTTCAAGACTTGTAGTTCACTTAAACGGCTACGTGAATGAGATTCCATCCTATCTCTGCAGAGTATATTTGCATGTCTGGTAGTTTTGACATTAGGGTTTTTTTTTGCAGGGAGTTTGTGTTGGGGTTAGGATGTCTTGAGGAATACATAGGACAAGTGGTACGTTTTTCGCTTGAATTGGAGGGGGAAATAATATGCCGCGGAGACACAGTGTGAGGGGCCTTGAGTGTTCAGTGTCTAGAAATTGAATGGTGGATTGGAGCTCTTAATCTATTTAGTAATTTAATATTTGGTGGATGGAACAATTTTAAAATGCAAAGGCCAGGAGGGGATCCTCCTCAGTTCAGGAACGATCCTCCAGTAGCGACCCCATCCCAGTAGAACCCGCAACCCCTCCTGTGGGTTTCCACCCCGGACCGATGAACATGGGCCATCCTTTTGCACCTTCTGCAATGCATAACCGAGGCCCTATGATGCTCTCTCCTCGCCTCCTCGATTCCCAGGAGGGAAACAACATCCCGGGTTCGGACCGCTTCCTATAATGCCACATCCTTATGGTGGAAATGCATTACCTTCCGGGAAATCGATGCCAACTTCTCCACCTGCTCACATGATGTCTTCTCAACCTTCTCTTAAAAACAATTCCCCCAGGCTTCCTCCTCCACCAGGAGTATTGCATGCCGCAGGCCCACAAGTGGCACCATTAGGGAAGCCATCACCTGGACTGGCTCCAGTATCTCTATCTCTGGGAGATCCACATCCGGTAGCTCTGTATTTAAATTCATATTCAATTGAATGCGGTCCTTTGATAAATTCTTCTTTACCTCCTCCGGCATCACCACAAGGTTCTTAGGTGCATCTGTTGGCAACTGCTTTGCCTCCACCTTTTGAAGCCAATAGATGATGAAGTGGTCCAGAACATTGAAATTTTATCACAACTTGTTGCTAAGAATGGGCCTGTATTTAAGAATATGCTCGAGAAAAGGAGACAGGAAATTTGATGTTTTCATTTCTTTTTGGCGGAGAACCTGGAAGCGATGCTGCAATTGGGCAGGACTATTTTCAATGGTTCAAGATGAAGTGCCAGATAGAACAAAGCACAAGCAGGAAAGGAGCCTGTTACCAGCTTCATTATTACCTTCTGATTCCAACCAACATCCAAAAGTTGGCTCAGGAGGATTTCCCACAGGTCCAAAAGTTTCCTCTGGAGTGTCTTCAACATTTTTTGCTGTTTTCGACATGGTGATGGACATGGACATGGAAGGCGAAGTTTCTGATAACTAACTCTTTATTAAAATATATTTGTTCCCGTTTCTTAGATGGTATTTTAATGAGTAGTTATTGTTTTCCTAATGTGTTTTCTGCGTTGTATGCTGGGTAAAATTATTTGTATTTACTCTAATCCTTTAACCTTAGGTTAAGTCAGTTTTATTCATTTTCATATTTAAAAGTAAGTGAAACGTCAATGTATGGTCTTTAGGGTGAGTATTAATGGTGTGAATGGAAAATACTAAATTGTTGTTCATTAGAAGTCATTTTCGTTGGATAAGGTAGAAAATAGAGGCGATCATAATTATTCTTTAGAAAGGTAACATTTATGTCTTTGTTTCTCCATCATATCAGTTACATGATTAAGTTTTATTTCGTCTTTACTGATTTCAATAAAGAATGGGTCGAATACAAATTTCAACTAAACTTGAAGTAAGGTGATGAAACTGAAAAACAGTTTCTTGCATCTGAGTTTAACAATATAAAATAAGGGTGATGTCTTAGTTTCTGTAGTTCGTAATATGAGGAAACTGAAGAAAGTTTTCTTTATTGTGGGTTTAAGTTTTAACTATGTGAAATAGTGTTAATGTTTTAGTTTGATCTGTTGTCATTTTTTTCTGTCACTGTATGTTATTCTTCCACTAGATTATGCTATTTGAAACAATTTTAGTTTTAAGGACATTCCATCCTGCTTACTGGGGTTCCTATTGTGTTTAATCTATAACTATGCTCCATGTATAAGGAAAAATAAAGGCCACGATGCATAATTGGGTCTTGTTATGAAGCTCTTTTTCTGCTTAGTTTTTATGTTTGCCCCTACTTTTTGCTAGTTGCATTTGTGTTCCTTTGCATGGATTCTATAACCTTAATACTTTTTTGTTGTGGTTATCATTTATCTTTTATGCCGTGTTATTTTCTGTTTTTTCCCATACAGGGCAAATTATAAGGTCTATACACATCCTTCACTCACTGTTGTGTGGGAAAAGTTTCATTCTCAATCCATATTCTTAGTTTTTCCCTTTATTTTAGATTTCTTAGGACAAATCATATTATTAATATTTTCCCCATTCGTTTCCTTTATATATTTTTTCTTGACCCTCTGCCTTTTTGACGCCAAGCCTCAAAGAACCCAGATTGCCTATGTAGGTACCATCAAACTTTAATTCCTCATGCGATGCATTTTAAGAGTGATCAAAGCTACCAATTGTTTAGAGACATTCCCACTAAAGATTGTTGGCCAGGTCATTTTGTGTTAGCCTTGTCATGCATATGGAAATAACTCAATGTATTTAGATGGCCCTACCTCATTGCAAGTTGGAAAATTGTACAATTATGGCCTACTTTTCTCTATAGTTAATTAGATCTAAAGCTAGATAATCAAGCCTTCATAAGTTTTCATTTTCTTTGTTTTCTTTACCTTACTATACTGGTACAATAAGAATGGGTGAACTCATTCTTGTTGAAATAGTTGTACATATTGAATCCTAGACATACGCTCCTTCTTGTGCGTAATTTCATTGTGTGGTTTGTTCCTTCTCAGTGGAACAACTGGGAAAGAGGCAACCATAAGTAACCTTGAAATGTATACCAAATGACAAATGGATATATCCAAAGATATAAAATAAATTTGCATGCAATGAATAAGTACATGGATTCGTATTCTCTATTGATATTCCACCAATCACAATTACTCACGTAACGAACAAATATTCTATAATATCCCACTCTTTCTATCACTCACACTTCCTATCCCTCTTTCTATCTAACACTATTTCAATTTCCTCAACAAAATCTTGTTTCAGTTGCAACAATGTCTAATGCAAATGTTTGTCCAATTTCCTACCCTTTGTCTTCATGTCTTCTCATCTTACACAATAAGAATGCCATGGATCGTGCAAAATAATGGACCATCCCATGAAGTAAAATAATTTTATTTTTATGAATTACATATTAGGTCCTGTACCTGCTGTCACTGTGTTCTCCAGATTCATCAACTCCTTATTGCGTCTTTGACATTTGACTAGGGTCCTCTTGGACATCACCATACTCAATGATCCAATTAGATGTTAGATATGTGTCATCCATCTTAATGATCATAAAACCGGTTATTTTTGAAGTGTTATACCAAATAGTGAATCTAAATAGAATTTTAAATAATACTTAAATAACATTAAGTAAAAAGATTGCTGATGAGTTTGAACTTCTCAGTAACTTCATTCAAAGTTTGCGATTATACTTGACAGACACCAAATCATTTTGGCGGTTCTTGGTTATCCAGTTGCATATTTTGGAGTATATGTTGAAGTAGACTCCAATTTCTTTCACAACTAGATGTTTAGGATCTTTGACATCTTTGAAACTCAGGTGTGCCTTTTCCATTATTCTCCCACTGTGTGCTTGGCATAGTACACATGTCATTATATGGCATGGTATTTCTATTGACTAATTGATAATGAAATTGAAAAACTAGAATTTAAGATTAAAATGAAGTTTATGAAATTACGATCTAGCAGCAATTTGAACTCCTTATGGGGCCACAAACATTCTCTTTAAAACTCTTTGTTGAAAAACAATACAGCCAGAGCCATTCTTTTTAAAGCTATCTGTTGTAAAACAATACACTGTAAGACGTTGGTTGAAAATCTAGTGCTGACATGATGAATAATCTCTTTTCCTTTTGCATGTGCTAAGAACCCTGGTATGATTGTAAATATTTTTCGATGATTCAGCTCAGATTGGTGAATATTTGATTTCAATGAGTAAAAAGGATATAATTTAACTGACTCTATTCCAACTTTGCTATTACTAGATCCAGGTTCGATGCCGGTAGGAGACCCTCCCTGGTAAGGTAGGTTATCTACGGTACTATTCCATGCTCAGTTTCAACGCTAGGTAGTTTCTATGCACTAATCCCATTGTGTAACAAGAAAGAAATACATTGAAATACAATATAACTGCCAGTTTATAGGGCCCACTCTGAGTAAAAACTAGATGCTACTAGTGAGTAAAAACTAGATGCTACTAGTGACCCAGAGTATTTTTCAAGGATTCTAATATTATACTTAAGTATAGTATTTTAGGCGATGATTTTGGATTGAAAAAAACATGTTTATAGGTAGGTAGGCAAATATTAAATATGAAACATAAAATTAACATTGAAATGTGTAAATTTTGGCGAATATTATGATAAAAAAACATATTTTATGCAAATATAGGCGATATCTACATGTTTATAGGTAGGTAGGCGAATATTAAATATGAAACATAAAATTAACACTGAAATGTGTAAATTTTGGCGAATATTATGATAAAAAAACATATTTTATGCAAATATAGGCGATATTAAAGACTAAAAATGACCAAATAGCGAATTTATTTTTTGAAAAACCCCCCCAAAAAAAAGCCAATTGACGAAATTTCGCCACTAAAATTTACCTTGGCTACTACTGAATTGGATGTTGACACTAGGCCATGTAAGCAAAAATACAAAAAAGAAAAAATGTGAGCATTGATTTATCTTCAGCAAGAAAGGATCGAAGGGTTACAATTAGATTAAACTTGCTAGGGTTAAGTACTATGTTTCACGAGTTTTTGGAAAGTGGGAACGTGTGTATGGGCGTTAGAAACGTTTAAAGGTTTCCCCCAAATTTACAGGAAACGACAGGTTGAAAACGACAATAAAATGTATTAAAAAATTAAAAATATTAAATAAAAATATATAACTAAATCTTACACACATATAAGTATATATAAGTATTGACTTATAATTAAGCCTTACTAAATCTAAGCCTTACATATAATTTTAAATTTTAAATGATTGAAGAGACAATTTTAAATTTAAAAAAGTTGTAAGCCTCCTTACTCAATGAATAATGGGGACATATTATATTAGTAGAATCTTAATATCTTATTTATTGCATACATCTTCGGTTCTAAGCCATTTTCTACATTGCAAAGTTATTCTGGGACCCAATCATTTTAGGATGCAACTAGAATTTCTACATTGCAAAGTTATTCTGGGAACCAATCATTTTAGGATGCAACTAGAAGTGAGACAAATTTATTTGGAAGGCTACATATGCAACTATGAAAAGTCCCTCTTTTGGTATATGTATAAGATAATAAGACCAAAAAATTAAAAAGCTATACAAAGGATAATTCAATAAAGGTTAACTCGTTGCTAACATAAATGCATAAACAAAGATGATGACACATATGGTGGGCTCATGCTAAACAAAAGATGCGGTTGAAGTGGAACCAAGCCACATGGAAAGTGAGAACAACAAATTTTAGGTTGATTATTAATCAGTTAATCGATTAAAAATCAATTTATAAACAAACAAGTAATATTGTAATGCCTCTTGTCGGCCCTCAGAACTTGCCCAAATGGCTTGATCACTCTTGTTGGTCCTCAAATTTCAGTCGACCTGTCGGCCCTCTATCATTCAATGCTCTGTCACTGTCGTTGGCCCTCAAGTTGCAACTAACCTCTCGGCCCTTAATCAACGCCCGTAGACTAAGATCTTTATCCTGATTTTGTGAGTTAATTAAACACGCAGGGGATGTATTTACAACTTTAAATTAGGGTTACAAATTCACAGGAGTTTCCAAAATCTTCAACCAACGAGAATCCAAGGGATTTTTTGTCGTCACAAAGAAATATTTTTGGGCTCCACGAGTTGGGGAACGTGTGTCTATTTCCCTTTGATGAGGATCAAGAGGCCGCTCCCATATATTTAGGGAACCAAAGGAAGTTCCTACCTATTGAAATGCCTATTTTAGAGTTCCCACATTCCTATTTTTTCGGTGTCCAATACTCTACATGCAGTAGAGCATTTAATGCGATGGCGGTCGCACTGTTCGCCGTCGGATCCTTCCCAAAGTGAGATCCGACGGCAGACAGTGCGATCGCCGTCGCATTAAATGCTCTACTGCATGTAGAGTATTTGACGCCTATTTTTTCCATCAAAGTTCGCTAAACGGTCCTAAGTTCTTGGAACTGTTCCCAATGAACTATGGACGTTTTGTACCGGTTCCCAAGTTCTTTGGAACACAGGAATATCCAAAACGAGTTTCTTAAAAGGTGGGAACGGTTCCTGTGCAACAGAGGTTAAGTAAATTTTGGCCCTTGTCAAATAGAGAACAAGTTGTTAACTTGTAGTAAACAATGAACATTGACTCTACATAAATACACATGAACAACAAAAACACATCTAAGTTGTTCTTTTTGTGCGTGTGAATACAAAAAGGTAAGTTCAAGAGCATTGTAGATAGGGATAAGTTCAGTTTCTTTTGGGGAAAGCCCAAGGAGAATGTTTTGTTAAGTGGTTATCAATGACAAAGTTTTAGCAAAAAAGGTAGTAAGGGTTAGAAGTAAGTTAAATTTCCTTTGGCTAAGTACCTTTTACTAAATAGTGATAAAGTTCTTTCTTTGTATAGTAGAATGTTTCTCAAAAAATGCAAAATTCCATAAAATGCATCTAAACTAATATTTTGTGCATGAACACAAACTGAAGCGTATTCCCAAGAGTCTCAAAGATTTCTAGAGAGGATAATGGGAAGCTTAAGGAAAATCTCTAGGTGTGTAACAAATCTAGGTTGAAAGAATGGAAAAATCTTTGCTTATCAAAATATAATTTTACTAAGTCAATAATACATCCTTTGCAAAACATAGAAATTGTGTCAGCAATTTACAAATGCATGTAAATTGGAAACCATATCTTAGACATGGAAACCCCCCTTGGATTTCGTTATTTGGTTAAATTTTATTATTGAAAAGTATCGAGACCATAATAAAAATCTAACTAAGATTGTAAGGTGGTATAATAATGTCCTCACTTACTGATAATACGTCTACTCCAATTAGAAAGAGCGTTTCAAAATGTTCAAATTCCTGAATATATGTGATAAAAATACTCAAAATATTAAAATTTAATTAAAGTCCATGGTAAAGTTTGAGACGAGTTTGACTCAAGTCTTCCTTCACTAACTTCGAATCGAGTTTGAGTATGATAAATTTGATTTCTTGGACCTATACAAGTTTGGAAATAACCTCTAATATGAGGTCTATATATTGTGCTTCACACTGTTAGTTTATTGCCCTGAATATGTTCTACACATCATTTCCTTTGTTTGGCAACATTTCCTATTTTTTAGGGATTTCATACTTTTTGGGGTTCTTTTACTTTTATTGTTGTGCTATTATTAATAAGAGTGAATGCCCCTTATTTATAGTTAGCCACAAATTGGAACATCACTAAAATTCCAGCCGAAGGTTCATAAGTAGACCAATTTGAAGAAACTAGTTTAATGAACTCTTCCTCCCTTAGCCAGGTATAGTTAAATTTAAAAGGGGACAGAGCTTCGATTCTCTTTGATTGATATGAAGAAGAATAGTTCGATGGTTTGAACCTCCTTCATCACCTACACACGATTTATACCTAACAAAAAATTGTATCAAATTCTTAGCAATAAAGAAATAGTCCAACCGCTTGGATACCCCTCTACTTTCCCTTTGCACATTTCTAGGTAGAAACAATTTTGATTGGTTCGACGTTGACCAACTTCACCCCTTCAAAAAGGTTCCTGAAAAAGTATGACAAAGCATATAGTTTGGTGGTCTCCCCCTAAACTTCATGAGTCAAGAGGATCATATTGAGATCACCCCCCAACATTGAGTTGTTTGAACTTAAAAAACTATTATCTATACAGGTTTTCCAAAATGGTTTCCTATTGAGAGAGGGTCCATAACAATTTAAAAATTTTAGCGACTGCCCCAAATCCTTCACCTCACCTTCAGTGAGAATAAAACAACCAATTGAGGGCATGTTTTTTAGGGCCTCCCCTAAACCCTCTAAGATTAATGGAAAGAACAATCATTTGGCACCCCGCTTTTGGGGCTTACTAGCTCTAAGAACCCTTTTATTGTTTGTTGCTTTCCCTCAAGGACCTCTCTAGAGAAAGTGGTTTTTTATTTTGACATGAGATATATTATTTGTAAATGGATAGACCAAACAACCGACACTCCAAGACCCCCTTCACTACACTAGCATTTCCTAAAACTTCAGACTTTTTGGATCTAAGAAGATAGGAAGAATGTATCGGGCTGGATTTAGAGATGCAGGAAAGATAAGGATAATTAGACTTGTGAGGTGATTGCAGGGTTTTTGAAGGCAAGGTATTATTCAAAACTTTGTCCTCATCAACCTTCCTAGGACAATGATCAAGAGCCTGACAATATTGTGTATTCAACGAAGAAGAAACAAAGTCCAATTTGAGCACAAAGGTTCCAGAGGTGAAGCAATCATACCTCTATTATGCGCATACTTCTCCAACAAACCTTCTCTCGGAGAGCACCTAGTCTATTTGTCCACCATGTAATTCAGTTCCATTTCCTCCAGCAAGTGTGTTTGGGTAAGGGTGAGATGACTGTGATGCCCACACACTTGGGCACATTTTTCAAAATCTTAGCCTATCTTATAGAAATTGCACTTCACGTCACTTATCAAAACCCTATCTTAGAAAAGCAACAAAATAGACAACTTTTGGTCCATGAAGCCATTGGATAGGGGTGTCCCTACGGGTATTTGGACGTCACGAATCCAACGGAACTGGCAGTTTGTCCATTGTAGCCACAGTTTTTGAGTTATAGTGCTTTTCATCTCGCTTCCCAGGGCCATTAAGGGACACCATACAAATTTCAACTAGGGGCATAGAAACCAAACCGAACAATCGAATTCATTTTTGTTGATTCCTGCAAGTGTGTTTAGGAAAGGGCGAGATGATTGCGATGCACATGCACTCGCTTGGCACATTTTTAAAAATCTTAACCTATCATGTAGAAATTGCACTGCACACCATTGAGCAAAACCCTAGTTCAAATAACCGTCAAAATAGACAACTTTTGGTCCATGAATCCATCAAGAGGGAGTGTTCCTAGTGGTACTAAGATGTCACAAATCTAATGGAACTATCGGTTTGTCAATCAGAGCTTCGATTTTCAAGGGATGGCAAGTTTCGTTTCACTTCTCAAGGCCATTCAGGGACACCAAGAAAATATCAACTAGGAGCATACAAACCAAACCGAGCAATGGAATCCATTTGAAATCCTTATGTGTGTTTATTGTATGCTTCAGAGTTGTGTACATCTACATTCATAGACATTGTTTGTTAGGTGTTAACAATTATAAAATTGTTTAGTTGTCCATGATTTAAGTTAAAAAAACCCAAGGCTTTCTGCAAAAAAAATGAACGAAGCCTCAATGCTGATGCTGGATTGGCAGTCTCAAATTTCTTTCATTTTGCAAAAAATGAAAAACAGTTACGAGTAGGCTATTGTAATGATGGAGAAGTGGGCCAAATGGTGGAAACATTTAGGAAGAGACTGCTCTTATGGGTGCAGAACTTCACATTTTGTCATTCAAATAGGATGTGATCATGTAATTATTGCTTTTCTACCTCTTTCTGAAGTTTCTTCAATATTAATGAAATATTTCTGTAATGCTGGTCCTTGGAACTGGGAAATATATAGGAAAATAATCAAATCAAACCACATAATCATCTAAATCTAGATCATCTACATTCTTTGCATGGGTATGCCTGACATTTTGTCTTGATGCCATTGAAGGTCCAACAACAATATATGTATCTTGTGGTGGTGGATCGGCTACAAGTCATCTAGGATAAGTCCATCCATGATAGAAGGGGTTTGACATTAAATAGATCAAAATTAGGTTTTAGGCTAGTTTTAGGGTTTTTTATTTTTTTTATTTTTAATTTTATTTTTGTTCTTATTGGGGGATGAAGATGCACCGGTACAAAAGTGGTCAAACCAACTGGTTCTAACCATTTTTGACCATTCAGGACCAGTTCAGAACATAATTGTCCAATTCCATATTGGGAGGTTAGTTCTAAATGGAAACCTCCCAAAACTGGCTTGACTAGCTAGCTCAATTGGTTCTCCAGTTAGGTCTTGATAACATTGATACAAATACAAGAAATTTTGGTGCTTGTCTAGTTAATTTCTTACAATATCAAATAGTAAATAATCAAGAGAATTTGGCCAATAAAATCATTTGAATCATGACCACCAATAGTGTTGACACATATGGTCATTGTTCTATACCTTAGCTAATATATAAATGCTATATCCTATTTTTTCTACGTTATATTAAGATTATGTTTTGTCTATACTAATTCTCACTTATTACTCATGTGGGCCTATTTATTGACCGATGTACCATTTATATATAGATTAGGTGCATAGCAGTCATTCTTTACCAAATTCACCATACTACTTGGGATGAGATTCGTTTTTTCCGGAAATTCAAACTTGAGTTGGCACCCAAAAAAGACTCATGAATCAGTTGGGAAAAGACTTTGGCACCATGAAAATTCAAAAAAATATAGATTTTCCAAGTAAAATAATGTTTTTAGATTATACATGAGAGATTAGTTTGACTTGGTGGTTTTTTTGTATGACTTAGTGGGTTTAGTTTGCATTGGCTATTTTTTCATGAAATTAGTGGGTTTTGAGAATTTGGTTTGTTTGGTGGGTCAACCTAAATAGGAGTCAAACCGATCTGGTCTAGGTTGCACCAACCTGTTCCAATAGTGGTTTGCTAGACTTGGAAAGTCTAGTTACTAGGTTATCTACACCATCCTAGACTGTTGAATAGGTTCCAATTGGCAATAAGCAGTGAATCCTTGGACACATTATATGTAGATAGTTGCATATTTTTGAGGACACAATCAAGTTTTTCTAACTCTTTTAGGAATTCATTTCTTCCCTGGAGTTAATAACTTAAAGCTACAGATCTTCCTATGGCACGCCATATCCTTCTTGGCAAAAATAATCCCAAATATGCATTCGTATAACCCCTGCGCCTTAAGTTGGTCTCTAACCTTTTTTGCAAGACCTGCACTTGGGTTTATGCTCTCTTTTGTTTCTCATTTTGATCAACTGGAAAAAAAGAATGACATCTGGGCCTAAAATTTTATGTATAGTTCAAATCAACGATCCTATTTTTATTTTCTTGATTAAGTGTTGGTTTAAGACTGCTATTATCTTATCCATTTATTGATACATACTATTTCCTCCAGTTTTTCTTTTATACATATATTAACATTTTTATAATTATTTAGAAGAGTTGAAATCAGAGGGAACCACAATTCCCCAAAGGGTGGATCATGACTAAAATATTTAAAATGCATGTCCTGAAGAGAAAAAAAAGGATGGTCCTTGCTTGGCTCATGAAATAGCGTGAAGTCCTTCCACAAGTTCATTCAAAGATGGTTCTACCTTATTTTCTGCTAGCATTTCAAACCTTCAATGGTTGCTGCCTTGATCTGATAGATCTTTTCGAAGATGAAGTGATTAAAGGGAGTGGTGTCTATTTTAAAATTTTCCATCTTGATTGATCCCAAGGGACTTGCTTGATTCACTCACCTCCCCTCTGATTCCCAAGTTTTTGTTCCCACCTTGCTTCTCCTAAGTGATTCAAATCCTTCATCACGCGGTCAACTGTCACATCCCCCAATTTTGCAAAAATAATATTATCTTATTTGATTTTATTTAAAGATAATATGTTAAATTTTATGCTAAGTTGTAATTGATGACTCAGCAGAGTCAAGTATATTGAATGTAATTCTGAATATTTTAATTATAAATAAATAAAAGTGGAGACAACAGCTTAGGAGAGCTGTTAAAAGAGTGTTTACTGGTCAAATTGGTGGAGGAGATTGGGTGGAAAGCAAATAGACATGTGGCAGCATCCTCAAACCACTTCCAACTATTGCAGGTGGCAACCTCCCTACATTTGGGGTCATGATCCCCCAAGAAAGTGGGATCAAAGCAGGTGGCTCAATTAATGACAACTGACCCAAAAGACCTAGGCAATCTTTATAAAAATGCCCATTGAAGAGAGCTGAGGCTGCTCATTCTAGGGAAGTGATCATTCGGGTGAATGTACTTCAGAGAAATTCAATGGCAAGGAAATTTGTGGAAAGAGTTTGAGAGGTTAACTGCTAAGTGATCTAGTGCAGCTTTTCAGCTGAAGGATCTTACTGCTAAGTGCAGAGTGATTATTGAGTCATTGGACTAGTCTATTGTTTGCTTGCTCCACCAGTTCTCAGCCAAGGAGACCAGGAACAGGCTCGGGGGCCTTGAGGAAGCATTGTTTGAGCTCTCTCTAGGAGTTGGTAGGGAGGAACGGCCTCCTAACGTTGTTGTTGTCTAGCTTAATCAGGTTCTACAATATTTTGTTTTACTGTGTTAGATGGTTAAATATGGATCTGACTTCTAAATGAATGTTAAGTATTTAGTGGTAAAATGTTAAGAGTTAGTAATCTTTTTGGATTAGTGAAGGAATGAATTTGAATAGATGAAAATAATTCTAATATGTGTTTTTCCACGTCTAGAAGGACCAGACCGTACTCCAGCATAGACAGAGTATTTAAAGTAGATGAAGGAAATGATAAGAGACTGGAAAGATTAGATATGTTATGCATTTTACAATAGCAAGTAATTTATTTCTGTATGTAGATTATTATCAGAAAAGTACAATAACCTGTTTATCTATGTTTATTGTTTAACCAGCTTACTTATGTAAGTATACTAGAAAAGAAATAGCAATAACTCATTACAGGTAGAAGGATTACCATATTAATAGAATATCCTAGTAAATAATATGTTCTGTTTATACACAGTACATTATCTTTTTATTGAAATTAAAATGTGCAGGAGGGTAAACTGTGTTATGTTATATATGTATTTTCTTTTTGTTTAATTATTAACCAGAGGCATATGCAGTAGAAGAAACATAGTTAAACTACTTTGTTTACATTCAGTTCAATAAATGTATAAACTATTAAGTATATAGTTTATTTACTAATATTAATAAACCAAGACTAACAGTTACTATTAATAGAGGAAAGTAATATGAAAAATATTTATTTTATTAAGAGGAAACTTATTTAAAAATATCTATGTTTATCTATCAAATTCTTTTTATCATTTCAGTAGATAAGAACAACAAGAATACAATAATAATCAGAATGAAAATAAATGTATATTTATGAAAAGAACTGTTCCATAACAGGTTTATACCTGTAAGAGTATCTACAGGGTCGAAACCCTATATTAAATTTATTGTTTAAAACATAAACTTTTAAATTGTAATTCTATTATTTGGACCATTATTCAATAAACAAATAAACTATCAAAGACTAGTGACAGTCCTTATTGCCACATATGTACTTATGCAATTAAAAAGATATTTGCTACACATCTGTAATAACATTAACGAAAAACAAGATTAAAACAAGTAATAGAACCTGTTTAATTAAAATTAAAGAATTAGGTAAACAAGGGTTTCATTCAGGAAACCCTAGCTCTTAGTCCTAAGCAAACAAATATTTATTACAAATTACTCTAAGCAAGAGTTACAGTTATGGCTTAAATAAATAAATACATTATATCACAAAAACACAAGAAATATTAAATTTATTTATTCACAGTCGAAAAGGGTAGAAACCCTATTTACACAGAGTCACCAAACAATATACTACAGAAAACGAGTCTAAGCTCGAAGACAGACTATCTTAAAACCCATTACATTACTTTAACAAGCTAGAAGGCTGAACCTTAAAACCAAATACAACACCCAGCTCACAGCTAGGGATACCCATCGACGAAGCGAGGGTTGTAAACAATATAAAAACCAACATTAACTTATAAAAATAAATTGCAGAGACAATGGCGAAGCTGGGAAAGTATCCAAGCTCAGAAGTTGCCCCAACCGACTACCCTGTTACAAGTAAGGGAAGAACCCGTTCATTGAAAACCAGGGCTTACCCGTTTCGGAGCTAAGAGCCACGAAGACAACTAGTAGCATCACCTTCACTGTTCGCAAAGAGAAGTTACAAGTCCTACAAGTGCATAGCACAGTACGTTATTTTTGAAATTTCTTTTCTAATAAAAACCTACTGTAAATACGAATTTAAATTGGGTAATATTATTCTGAATACAGAATTGAATATATACCTGATTAAACAAAATAAACAGTTTAGTATTGAGACTATCACCAACAGCAAGGCATGAATACGAAGCTCCAAACCCTACAACGATGGCAAAGGAGCACACTAACAGCGGCGAAGACACAAATTTGCACAGAAGTGGCAGGCCATGAAAGAAAGGCAAAATGAAGTCACACACAGACTACACGCAAGTACAAAGCAACAAGCAACGAACCCTTGTAGAGTAAAGACCCACAGTACAAAGAAAGGGAATAAGTCTGAGTATTGGAGGATGAAGCAACATTAACCAAGACTTGGAGCACAACTAGAACCAGAAAGGTCTCACGGCCGCCATGAGAGTTTTTGTAGAGCAGCCTGAAGGCCCGAGAACTACGGAAGGAAAATGACGAAGGGTTAGGGTTGCGAGGAACTTATATCTCCAGTGCATGGTCAGGAGAAGTCCACGTGCCCACTAGAAAATCAAACAACGCATGGGTCGAACTCTATAGTCACCTGCATTCCAATAATTTCCAATTATTTGTATAATGATTTGTTAACAAGCGATGCAGGAACTATATTATATTCACATATATAATTCATCGTTAACATAACACGTATATATCACAAGGTTGTTTGGCGTTGATTTTGGAGTTGGGTAAACAATGATTTTCGGGATGTTGACCAAACGAAGGTTTGATAATCATATAGTCATTATACAACCTTGGAATCTTTACTTAAAACTCTTCGAAACTATTTGTTTATGCTTGGTTTATAAAATAAACCTTTCACTCTTAAAACAATTAGCTTGGGATGGATGTAATTCATCAAACTATATCGTACGGTCGATATTACGATGTGAGTGTTTTATTAACTATATTTTGTTTTATCAACGTTAACCCTAGCAAGTATAATAACCATTTGTTATGTGAAAAAGTCCAAGATGAATTATTTTAAACCACCGAACAACTATAGACTTCTATGTTTACATACATTACGGTCTATGCAAGGTTATACTCCTTTAAAACCCACAATTCAAGTGGTGATAATTATAAAATTGGATAGCATAGTAAAGAGGAGGATAATGAATTCTTTTCAAGTTTAATTTGTTTTAGACTTGTTTAGAAGCTTTGAACTAACAATAGAATTGTATGTTTATAAAAAAAATAATATGTACATGTTTCTAACCCTTGTAAAACCAACGTTCGATTGGAAATAAACTATAAAGTTGGCTAGTATGGTAAAAGAATATATATTGAATTCTTTTACATAGTTCATTTGGGATTAGACTTTAATAGTCAATAGTTGTTTGTCAACTTTGCTTTTGTTAGTAACTTACCAAAATTATTTATTGGTAGGATGAGTTTATGAATATAAAAGATATCTGGTGCTTAACAGAAGATGGAAGGTTGATCATTATAGAAAACATCTACCTTAAAAACTGTTATAGATAGTAACTTAATATAAGAAAAGCATTATAGGAATATTAAGAAGTGCAATGGAATAATTCCACTTGAATCTATAAGCGATAGAACCACTTGAATTGACCTAGATCTATGAAGCAAAGGCAAACAATGTATCATGTGAAAAGACACTATTGTTTTTACACTAAACAAACTTATAGTGTCAAGAAGTTTACAGGTTGTAAGTTTCCCTACAGAAGATAAATATCGATCATCTTGATACTCAAGTAAGTAGTATGGTAATGTATAATAACCAATAGTACAATAAGTATAACGTTGCAAGATATGCATATTAAAGTAGAAGTTACTATGCAACTAAGATTGCAAGTTTAGAGCCACAGTAAGTATCTTTACTGTCGCTACGTACGATAAAGAAAGAAACTCAATTATTTTGAACTTCGTTTACAAGAAAACCTGAAGAAAACAAACTATTTTTACCTCATGGAAGTTGCTTGGAATTTAGCAGCTTATTTACTAAGCTTATTAATTGCAAATAGAAACACTTCTGGATACTTTATGAAATTTAAAATGTTACTCATTCGATCATACCTATAAACCTGTAAGAACCAGTAATCTTTCTGCGTTAGCATAAATGCTAAGTAAGCCCAGGATTCAAAGTTAGATTCCACCTACTTGTCATAAAGAAGACTCATATGTAAACTGAAATAAAACAATACTCAAGTAAACCTTATTCATGTTACAAAAAGGAAACTGCTTAGTTAACGTAATTGAGATTATGTAATACTAATCGTTTAATTGTTTCTTCTACTGCTAACCTTTAGCTATTAGTAAACCATAGTTTTCAGCATTTTATGTTATCTCAAAATTTTAAATTTTTGTGAAAATTTGGGGTTTTGACATGTGGTATCAGAGCACAAGGTTCAAACACTAGGCCTTGATGAAGCCCAACTAGCTTTTATGAAACAGTAAATTGAATTATTATGCTGATGTATTTTCTTTTAAATGTTATTCAACAGAGAAATTGTTTATGAAGTTTAACAAACAGGTATGGAAAGTCTAGAAGAATATGCAAAGGAGGAATCTCCATTTACTGAACCATAAAATTTACCAAAAGATCCTACACCAGAAGATTTAACTACCAATTCCTCAGAATTGTTGCAAACAGTAAAAGACCTAAAATCTAAAATGGAATCTGTAAAACGAGAGAATGAAAGGATTCGGAGGGCTCAGGAGGAGCTGAATCAGATCCTATCAGAAAGGTTTCAAACTGAGGGTAGGGGTAGAAGAACTGAATCAGAAGATACAATTCATCAACACAAATTTAAAAAGATGAAACATACTAAAAATGAAAGTAGTTCATCTTCAGAGGTGTTTGCTGAACAACGAAATTTCCATTCTGCTAGTGATAGTAGTGATGATAATCATTACACTAAAAAGAGGAAATACAAACCTTATGAGGAAATTTCTGGGGAATTCAAAAAAAAACCACCAACATTTAATGGAGAGACTAAGAAGGGTGAGGAAGCAGAATCCTGGTTATCTGGGATGAAGAAGTACCTCCAAATATATAACTATTCTAACCAGTTAAAGGCTAGAATGGCTATTTATAATCTCTCGGGAAAGGCTGACATTTGGTTGTAGGACTTGAAGAGAGTTAAGGGAATAAAAGAGAAGAATGTAAATTGGAAAACCTTCAAGAGGTACTTCAAAAATAATTTTCTGTCTGAGCAATACTATGAAGAGAGAGCAAAAGAATTTTATGAGCTTAAGTAAAGGGTACAGTTTGAATGCAAAAGAATTTTTACTGTATAAAGATAGAATGTATGTACCTAACGTACCTAAAGTTAAGCTGTTACTTTTGGATGAAATTCATAAAACTCCATACTCAGGTCATCCAGGTTATCAAAAGACTATAACTATGTTAAGAAAAGAATATTTTTGGCCAAATATGAAGACTGAAGTAGAAGAATATATTGCTAGGTGTTTTGAATGTCAGCAGGTGAAAACTGAACATCAACACCCAGCTGGATTACTTCAGCCATTACCCATTCCTAGCTGGAAATGGGAGATAATTAGTCTCAATTTTATTACTAGACTGCCTAGAAATCAGAATCTGAATGATTCTATCATGGTAGTAGTTGATAAGTTAAGTAAAGCAGCTCACTTTATACCTGTTAAAACTACATATAAAGCTGCAAACATAGCAGATATATTTCTAAAACAGATTTTTCGATTGCATGGAATACTGAAAGTAATAATCTCAGATAGAAATCCTAAATTTACAGGTAACTTTTGGAAGTCTTTGTTTAAAGGATTAAACACCACATTAAATTTTAGTACTAATTTCCATCCTCAAACAGATGGACAAACTAAAAGAGTAAACCAAGTACTAGAAGATCTGTTAAGAATGTATGTGAAAGACCAGCCAGGTAAATGGGAGGATTATTTGCATCTGGTAGAATTTGCTTATAATAATAATTATCAGGCATCAACCAGATTTAGTCCTTTCGAGATTTTATATGGAAGGAAATGTAATACTCCTTCTCTTGGAGGAATCTGGTGGATAGATTGGTATTAAGTCCTGAACTGTTAAAGGAAATGGAAGAAATTGTAAAGTAGGTACAAGGTAATCTAAAAGTTGCACAGGATCGACAGAAAATTCAAGCAAACCTTAAAAGAACTCCAAAGGAGTTTCAGTTAGGTGAACATGTGTTCATCAAGGTGAGGCCCAAAAAGAGCTCTCTGAGATTGGGGAGTTGTGAAAAACTAGCACCTCGTTACTGTGGTCCATTTGAAATTCTGTCCAGAATTGGACAGGTAGCTTATCAATTAGCATTACTACCAAATTTAAGAGTACATAATGTTTTTCACATTTTTGTATTAAAGAAATATGTTCATGATGCTACTCATGTTGTTAACTGGAATGATGTACAGGTGGAACCAGAAAGAGATTTTATGGTGGAACCGGACTGTATCCTCGGGCGAAGGGAGATCACACTTTGGAACCACACCATTGGACATGTGAAGGTGTAATGGAAGCTCCTTAGTCCAGAGGAAGCCACCTAAGAATTGGAAAGTAATATGCGAGATGCATATCCAATTCTGTTCCAAGGGAATTTTGAGGATGAAGAATAAATAACATCGAGGACGATGTTATGTTCTAAGGGGGTGTGTATGTCACATGCCCCAATTTTGCAAAAATAATATTATCTTATTTGATTTTATTTAAAGAAAATATGTTAAATTTTATGCTAAGTTGTAATTGATGACTCAGTAGAGTCAAGGATATTAAATGTAATTCTGAATATTTTAATTATAAATAAATAAAAGTGGAGACAACAGCTTAGGAGAGCTATTAAAAGAGTGTTTACTGGTCAAATTGGTGTAGAAGACTGGGTGGAGAGCAAACAGACATGTGGCAGCATCCTCAAACCACTTCCAACTATTGCAGGTGGCAACCTCCCTACATTTGGGGTCATGATCCCCCAAGAAAGTGGGATCAGAGCAGGTGGCTTAATTAATGACAACTGACCCAAAATACCTAGGCAATCTTTATAAAAATGCCCATTGAAGAGAGCTGAGGCTGCTCATTCTAGGGAAGTGATCATTCAGGTGAATGTACTTCAGAGAAATTCAATGGTAAGGGAATTTGTGGAAAGAGTTTGAGGGGTTAACTGCTAAGTGATCTAGTGCAGCTTTTCAGCTGAAGGATCTTACTGCTGAGTGCATAGTGATTATTAAGTCATTGGACTAGTCTATTGTTTGCTTGCTCCACCAGTTCTCAGCCAAGGAGACCAAGAACAGGCTCGGGGGTCCTGAGGAAGTGTTGTTTGAGCACTCTCCAGGAGTTGGTAGGGAGGAATGGCCTCCTAACGTTGTTGTTGTCCAGCTTAATCAGGTTCGACAATCTTTTGTTTTACTGTGTTAGATGGTTAAATATGGATCTGGCTGCTAAATGAATGTTAAGTATTTAGTTGTAAAATGTTAAGAGTTAGTAATATTTTTGGATTAGTGAAGGAATGAATCTGAATAGATGAAAATAATTCTAATCTGTGTTTTTCCACGTCGGGAAGGACCAGACCGTACTACAACACAGACATAGTATTTAAAGTAGATGAAGGAAATGATAAGAGACTGTCACCAACAGCGAGGCATGAATATGAAGCTCCAAACCCTACAACGATGGCGAAGGAGCACACTAACAACAGCAGAGACACAACTTTGCACAGAAGTGGTAGGCCACGAAAGAAAGGAAAAATTAAGTCACACACAGACCACATGCAAGTGCAAAGAAACAAGAAATGAACCCTTGCAGAGTAAAGACCCACAGTACAAAGAAAGGGAATAAGACCGAGTATTGGAGGCTGAAGCAACATTAATCGAGACTCGGAGCACAACTAGAACCAAAAAGGTCTCACGACCGCCATGAGAGTTTTTGCAGAGCAGCCCAAAGCTCTGAGAACTATGGAAGGAAAATGACGAAGGGTTAGGGTTGCGAGGAACTTATATCTCCAGTGCATGGTCAGGAGAAGTCCACATGCCCACTAGAAAATCAAACAACGCATGGGTCGAACTCTATAGTCACCTGCATTCCAATAATTTCCAATTATTTGTATAATGATTTGTTAACAAGCGATGTAGGAACTATATTATATTCACATATATAATTCATCGTTAACATAACACGTATATATCACAAGGTTGTTTAGCATTGATTTTGGAGTTGGGTAAACAATGGTTTTCGAGACGTTGACCAAACGAAGGTTTGATAATCATATAGTCATTATACAACCTTGGAATCTTTTCTTAAAACTCTTCGAAACTATTTGTTTATGCTTGGTTTATAAAAAAAACCTTTCACTCTTAAGACAATTAGCTTGGGATGGATGTAATTCATCAAACTATATCATAAGGTCAATATTACGATGTGAGTGTTTTATTAACCATATTTTTTTTATCAACATTAACCCTAGCAAGTATAATAACCATTTGTTATGTGAAAAAGTCCAAGATGAATTATTTTAAACCACCGAACAACCATAGACTTCTATGTTTACATACATTACGGTTTATGCAAGGTTATACTCCTTTAAAACCCACAATTCAAGTGGTGATAATTATAAAATTGGATAGCATAGTAAAGAGGAGGATCATGAATTCTTTTCAAGTTTAATTTGTTTTAGACTTGTTTAGAAGCTTTGAACTAACAACAGAATTGTATGTTTATAAACAAAATAATATGTACATGTTTCTAACCCTTGTAAAACCAAACGTTCGATTGGAAATAAACTATAAAGTTGGCTAGTATGGTAAAAGAATATATATTGAATTCTTTTACATAGTTCATTTGGGATTAGACTTTAATAGTCAATAGTTATTTGTAAACTTTGATTTTGTTAGTAACTTACCAAAATTATTTATTGGTAGGATGAGTTTATGAATATAAAAGATATCTGGTGCTTAGCAGAAGATGGAAGGTTGATCATTATAGAAAACATCTACCTTAAAAACTGTTATAGACAGTAACTTAATATAAGAAAAGCATTATAGGAATATTAAGAAGTGCAATGGAATAATTCCACTTGAATCTATAAGCAATAGAACCACTTGAATTGACCTAGATCTATGAAGCAAAGGCAAACAGTGTATCATGTGAAAAGACGCTATTGTTTTTACACTAAACAAACTTACAGTGTCAAGAAGTTTACAGGCTGTAAGTTTCCCTATAGAAGATAAATATCGATTAGCTTGATACTCAAGTACGTAGTATGATAATGTATAATAACCAATAGTACAATCAGTATAACATTGCAAGATATGCATATTAAAGTAGAAGTTACTATGCAACAAAGATTACAAGTTTAGAGCCACAGTAAGTATCTTTACTGTCGCTACGTACGATAAAGAAAGAAACTCAATTATTTTGATCTTCATTTACAAGAAAAACTGAAGAAAACAAACTATTTTTACCTCATGGAAGTTGCTTGGAATTTAGCAGCTTATTTACTAAGCTTATTAATTGCAAATAGAAACAATTCTTGATACTTTATGAAATTTAAAAACGTTACTCGTTCGATCATACCTGTAAACTTGTAAGAACCAGTAATATTTATGCGTTAGCATAAATGCTAAGTAAGCCCAAGATTCAAAGTTAGATTCCACCTACTTGTCATAAAGAAGACTCATCAGTAAACTGAAATAAAACAATACGCAAGTAAACCTTATTCATGTTACAAAAAGGTAACTGCTTAGTTAACGTAATTGAGATTATGTAATACTAATCATTTGACTGTTTCTTTTACTACTAACCTTTAGCTATTAGTAAACCGCAGTTTTTCAGCATTTTATGTTATCTCAAAATTTTAAATTTTTGTCAAAATTTGGGGTTTTGACATCAACCATATTTGCTAGTGACTGCATGTTAAAATTTAAATGAAGTACTAATTCCCATGGGAAGGTTGTAGAGGCTATGGATCAGGCTGTTGTACACTTGTGATAACCCACTTGGAGGACAACATTTTGTGTCTGTAGCCATTCAAGCCAAATAATTGCTGTTGTTACTATTGCATAATTCAATGTTGGAGCTAGTTATTGTTGATTTTTATACTTTCCCACAAGTGACCGATGTTCCACTGTTATATAATATAAATACTTGTTGTATGTTGAATCCTGCCAGAATATCATTCAATGTAATATTCATTTTTATTTCCTGAATGAAAATATTCCTATGGCCATGCGCAGTTCCCTGGAATATCAACTACTAAAGCCTCAAAGTATTCATCATCTTGATAATCTTGTCACTTACATTCACTTTCCTAAAGGCTTCCCCTGGTGCTGTCTTCCTGTATATTTTCCCAAACTTCTATATGGATTTCCAAATCCCTCTCCCCTTTTGGTCAATTTATTGCCTATATACATTTCCATGTCTCTTTCTACTAGACCCCATCCCTTTCATTGTTCTCCATTTGTCCCTTCACCTCTTTGTCGTAATATTATAAAAACAACACTCTAAACTAAGGCCAGAGAGGTGGAAAAAGCTGGAAGAAAGATTACAAACTTGTTCTTAATAATGTCTTTCTAGTTTACTTCTGCTTGGGCACTCTAAAGTTTGCTACTAATATCTAGAGCTTCCCTCTAGGAGGTGAACTCCTTTAACTATAGCATATTTTATTTTAAGATGATAATTCCTGTTAAATATTTGCGATCTTTTGAAGAGATGAGGGACATTTTTATTTCATAACTTTTCCCACATCTAATTTCCTCTTGTCACTTCTAAATATCATAATTATTAGGTTGATGGATAATGAGGATCGCCCCCTAAAAGATGTGATAAGTAACAAAAAATTCAAACAAGTGTGTTGGAAATATCTACTTTCATTCAATTTTATGTGATTATTAAGTTTAGGCAGGTTACATGTTGTGGGCCGTGGACAAACTAGTTAATACTTTAGCATGCCTTGTGGATCATATTTTCCTTTGTGTTGTTATCTATATGATCCTGCAAACCATCTTACTGTAGTGGTGTATCCATTTGTTGGATTTTTTCCACATTAACACTGCAAGGAAAACCTTGTGGGGAAACCCAAGGGGTGCATCCCTAGTTTATCCATTTGCAATCTACCATGTGCTATGTATCGAAAATCAAGAAATCATGTCACTGCAAAACCTGTTTGGATCATAGGTGTCTGATGCCCAATTCCATCTAAAAAGAGGCATAATTTAGCATTGGTAGATTTGTATAGGTTTAACCGAACAACATCTGATGTGGGTTCAAATATCTTCTTACATAAGTGAAGATTGTGGAATGCATTGAATTGGGTTCCGTTGAATGCTCGGATTTGAATGTAGGAATTTGAAGAGGAGATTGTGGAATTATTGAATTGGGTTTCGTTGAATGCCCATATTTGAATGCAGGAATTTGAATAGGAGATTGTGGAATTATTGAATTAGGTTTCATTAATGCTCGGATTTGAGTGCAGGAATTTGAAGATTTTACTAGGGATTGAAGTTGAAATAATAATACCCTTTTGGGTACTGTAACACCCCAGTTTTGACCCCCAATGCATTAAAAATGTATATGATGTTTATATTGTATTTAATCGTGGTGTGGAGCTAAAGGAAAAATCCCCACCATTGATTTAACATTTTATGTTTCAGTGATTAAAATCGTTGCTGATGGTATTTCGTGCTAGCCAACAGATTATAATTTTGGCATCGTGTAAATATTCAATTTAATTAAAAACCCACAACCAGCTATGGAAATGCAACAAATAATGAGATGGGGGCATGATTTCCTAAGGATAAGGGAGGGAAATATTTACCCTTTGGGGCCAATGGGGAAAAGCCAAATGTCAAAAGGGAGAACCCATCAAACAGTCAATTGCCTTTCTTGTCTCATTCACCCAATCATTTAATTCTGCCAGAAATTGGTTGAAGTAGTTATTGCATGGGGATGGGAAGAGTATGGGCAAGAAATTCAAATTTGAGGAAACACCCATTTTTGGGAAAAATGTTTTTGACTTTTGGGGCAAGTTAACAACCAAAATGCATGCCCATTTGGCCATACAACCACATTTTCCATTTTTTCCTCACCCATTCTCCTTCACGTGGCTTCCTTCATGCAACTGAAGTTTCCTGTGTGTTCATCCTTCATGTTTGGAGTCATTTTCCTCATTTTTGCATGCCCATAAATTCATTTTGGTATTGTTCAGTAAGTGGGAAAGGAAGATTTATGTGTTTCCTGCATTTTCATGGATTCTTCAATGGTTGGGAACCATTTTTACCTTGCTGAGTGGCCAAGAAGCTAGATTCACGTTTTTGGGGTTTATAGCAGTCATTTTGGCTCCTATATTGCCATAGTCACCTTCATAAATCAGAAATGTGATTTGGGTTTTTGCAGAGGTCGATTTTGGCTCTATGGTGTCATTAAATGATTGTTGAGATTGTATTTCTCTCCTTGGTGTTTTTCTCCATCTGTAAATCTATTTTTGGGTTTCCCAACGTTTTTCTAAAGACTAGCAATTGCTATTTTTCTTTACGTGCACCCTTTCCTTGGTCTGAGTTGTTATGCTCCTTGATTTGGTATGAATCTAGTTAGGAGTGGAAGAGGTAAACTGCTTGATAAATCTAGTGCATGAGGAACCTCACTAAGGGATATTGAGGGCTGATTATTCCTTATTGCACATCCTGAATAGCACTGAAGGGAATGCATAGTCTGAGGGATTGTACAACAGAGAAGGGGATGATTCCTTGTGTTGTGTGTGTATGTGTTGGGAAAGCCAAGTCATATCTTGTGCAGGCGTCCATAGCTCTATGGTTGAGCCCACTAGCTTAGAAAACAAGCCTTTCCATCCCCTTGGCAGTCTGATAAACCCAAACATAGCTTTGGCTTGACTGAGTTTTGATATATCTTAATTGGCTATGTGTGAGCCTGCTTAGTTTCCTTTTTCTTGGGGAATCATGCCCAGCTCGAGGGTGGAAGTAATGCTGAGAGATCGGTAAGCACACTAGCCTATGGTTGGGTGGAACGTTGCAGTGACATAGCTGGTTCCGGGAAGCTTCATTCGAAGATAAGTATGCTTCCACTATAATGTTGATTAATGATGTTAGGTAATGCATAATTGCATCTTTTACTTGAATGGAATTTTATGTTTACACTTAGGGGCTAGTTTCGAGGACTGTTAGTGGTAATGTCGCACCCTCTCGCCGGTAGAAGGGTGGGGATGTGACATGTACTAGAAATATAAAATTAGTTGATCAATTTGTAACATTTTGTTTTGATGTTTTATTGATTTTAAAGGGTTCACAGGAAAATCAGAGTATTGGCTATTTTGGGTTTGTAAAAAAATGGATTTTTGGTTTTAAGGAACAGGTAAGAGTCTTTCTCTACATGAACTTGTAAAATTTGAAGATTTGACAAAATTTTGTGGTTGGATGGAGAAACCCTCTTTTAGATTATTGTGGGTGGAATCAATATTTTTGGTTATTGCAAGGGCCATTAGAGAAACAGGATTTGAATGTAAGAATTATGGTGCTTGACATTCTCTTAAGACATTAGCTTAGTGGTATATTTTGTTGGGAGTGGATAGATGAAAACATAAAGGATTGGGACAGTTGTCAAGTTATGATATGATCAGTCCTAGTTTGAACACAATGGTCCAAATTGTTGTAGTGAATACAATATGTTCATTGCTGCTACTTGTTGTACAGGGATTTGCATTGGCATATTTGAAGCCTGGTGCCTTTGGAATAAGGCATCAACTGAATACTGATAAATCCAATCAAGTTGGTGTGGTTGCCGAATCGAAAATTAGAAATCTCAGCCATTGGTTCATCAGGGATAAAGGTCACTATCAATAATCCTAGAGATGACATCAACAAGTTTGAGGGAAGTAAGGATGGATATAGAAGAGTGTCAGTGTCCATTGTTTCCTTAGCTAACATTGATAATGGCAGGGACAATAGGATTTGGTGCAGTGCCTTTCTTCTTTGTAGAATTAGAAGCATAATGGGATGTAATATGCAATTATATAGCAACAGAGGTAATGTTGGAAACAAGTTTTGACCTTGTTCAAGAAGGTCAGAAATACGATGATGGCGAATGGGTTGTAATTGGCGTTTTGGCCGGAGGAATTTTCATTTTATGATGTTGGAAGGTGTGAAGATATTGGTCTTAGATGATTTATGATTTATGTTTCATTCTTGTTCTCTTCTCGTCTTTCTGAAAAAACACATTGATCAATCCCGAGAATGTGGGAATTTTGGTTTGTCCCTTGCCTTGATTAGAAATATTGTTGATGATATTGCTTGGATAAAATATTACATATATTTTAGTCTGAGCTTTGATTTTTGCATAGTTTCAATATATTTCAGGTCTGATGCAAATTGATGGTGAATAATGCTTTGGTGTCTTTGATAGTTTGGAAGTTTTATTTGACTGTCCTTTGTTGTTTACATGATATCATGGCAGTCTGTCCTCTTCATGTATAATTATCAAAATGGGTGCTCTTTTATAGCATTATGGTGTAAGCGATTTTTTTTCTTCCCAATTCTAGGGTTCCTGTATGTTACCCCTCATATAGCATGAGGCTTGTCCCAGTTTGCGACCCTATCCTAACAAGCTGCTGTTGGATAATTATGGCTTTGGAGCCAAGGTGCTGGTACATTTATGCATTTTGATTGAACATTAAACTTGATGAGGGTCGTGCATTCATGGTCACACATTTGTTGACCCCTAGTGCTTGCATGGATAGAGAAACCCAACAATTAAGAGTTTTCCTTAAAAATAACGACTTATCATGTGATTTCAGCAATGGTTTGCTTATCATGTTATGTATTCACATAGGTTCTTACACATGTTGGAGGGGAAAATCCATCAACTTAGGGATTCCTAAGTTTTGAGTATGATTATTTGAGCTTCTCTACCCTTTGGCATTCTTTTCTATGAAATTTACCTTGGGGTGTCCATTGGTATAATTAGAGGGTTGATATTCGCTTTGTACCTTACCCTAGAAGCCTCCAACATTCACATTTGTTGATAATTTTATGATGGATATTTGTTTCAGGAGAGATCCACTCCAGAGTGCTTTCCTGGATCCATATTGGTGTGTTAGAGATGATTAGATGCTTTCTTGAAGAGTACCCTCCTGAACCCATGGTTTTGGCTCATGGTTTTAGTTATTTTATGCTTATTTTTGGAGAGTGTGCAATCCTTGATACACATTATCCTAGGTCACTCCACTCTTGTGGCCATTGTTTTGAAGAGATTTAGTTGGTTATTTGCACAAGTATCCATGCACTTGGAAAATTCTTTAAGATCACTCCTCCTATGAAGGTTGTTATAACAAATGAAGTGGACATTCTTTGCACATGTTCTCATGGAATCCATTGTTTGAGGAGTTGGTTATTGCATTTGAGAAAATTCCCTAACTAACTTTGCTATCTTTGCTATTGTTTTTGGAATCTCAAGGTTGTTGACTACCTCATCTAAGGCGATGTTCTCATTTTTGTGGCATCTTTGCACATTTATTGAGGAGGCATAACTACGTTGCCACATTTATCTAGGGCACTCGACTTTGGGAGTAGTATTTTAATATTTTGTTGGAAGCTATAACCACCCTATGGAAGATTTATGTAGAGCCTACCCTCCATGGACTATTTTCTATTACTTTGGCTCGGTCAATGTGGTCTTATAGCCACTTTCTTGAACATATTTTATGGGTGCAACCTCCATGGATTATTTTTATATGATTTGGCTAAGTTGGGTGGTCCCTATATCTCCTTGCACACAATCAAAGGTTGCACTTCTTCCAAAGTATATTTTATATTATTTGTGTAACACTCCGGTTTTGACCCCATGGTATTAAATTGCATATGATGTAAATATTGTAATGACCTGTGGTGTGGAGCTCAAGGAAAATGCCCCACCATGGATTTAGTGTTTTATGATTCAAAAATTAAAATCGATGCTGATGGTTTATGTGCTAGACAGGCACAGTATATTGAGACATCATGTAAAATGCACATTAATAAAATACCACAACTAGCTACTCACCGCAACATTAAAGAGATGGGGGCATGGTTTCACAAGGAATAGGAAGGGGGAAATAATTAAAACTTGGGTCTATGGGGGGAAGTCCAATGTCTAAGGGGGAAAACCCATAAAATGGTTCATCTACCCTTTTTGTTTTTTATGCCAGTTAGCCAAAATCATTTTCTTGTCTTCTTGGGCAAGTAAGAGCCCATGCTGGAGCATTCCTCACGCATCCCTCATTCACATGGGTCTCCCTGACGCATCTTGGGGGAGGAGGAAACTCATGGGGGGAGGATTCACATTACTCATGCAGGTGTGGTCATGGATCGTGGAGGAGGCAGCCGCATGGTTCACTCACGCAGGAGATTTCTCCTCAGGCAGGGGTAACTCGCGGGCTCTGTGTTTTTCCCTTTCACGATTTTGTTGCTATGTGCGTGTGATGCCTGAAGGCATCCACACTTTTCTATTTTGCTTGCATCCTTGGAGCTGCTGGGTGTTTCCCATTCACAATTTGCAGTTCCTGTGTTCTTCCCATGCCCAGGAAGTGGGTTGAAAAGTATCCAGTGGTTGGGATCTCTGTTGGGATGTCTTTGTGTTGTTCTCTCCAGGTGGTGGTTGCGTTGTTTTCCTCTGGTTGGGAATCATATTGTGATTATCCAGCAGTGGGGATCTCTACTGGGGGTGTTTATGTGATTGCGGTGGGACTTTGATGGTTCGTGTTGCCCAAGCGAGTGGGAGAACAAAGCCACATTTTCCTGGGTGTGTTGAGTCTGTTTTGGCCACGTTAGGGCCAAAATGTCCATTGAATCAAATTGTTGTTAGGGGTCTGTCTGCACCCATCTTAGCAATCCATTTTGTTGTCAAGCTGTTTTCCTCAACCTAGATTTGTGTATCTTGTTGTGCATGTTTTGTTGTTTTGGCCTGAACTGTATACAGGACTAGGAGTGGAAGAGACGTAGAATGTTCTTGATAAACCTGGTGTGGAACCTCATAATAAGATAAGAGTGGTTGGTGAACCTGCTCTACACATCCTTAAGAGCACTAGAAGGGAAGGGGTAGCCCAAGGGACTACGGATCAGAGAAGGGGACACTTCCTTATGTTGGGTGAGTAGACCATGGGGCTGCCAGGCTAGATAGGTCTTGTGCAAGTGTCCTTAGCCCTGTGGGTGTGGTTACCAACTTAGTAGTTCTTCCTGTCCACTGCCTCAGCAGTGTGACAAATCCAACTTGAAGGATGGCTTGGATGTTTAGCTGATAAACCCATCTGTTGGCTTGGCTATGTCTTGTGGTGTTTGGCTTTGTTTTTGCTTGACTGGCCTTTATGTGAATGATGGGTTGGTTGTTTAGCATGATAAACCCAATAGTGTGTTTATGTGGATGTTGGCTTGGCGGTCTAGCCTGATAAACCCAACAGTGTATTACCTTGTCTGATTTCAGTTTGATAAACCCACTATGCTGGCTTGGATGAGGTCTATCGTACCTTTAACTGGATGTGTGTGTTGATGTGATTATTGCTTGGATGAGTAAGTCCAAGGAACCCGCATGATATTGGCTTGTTACCCTAGCAGTCTGTGAAACCCAACAGGGGTGTTGGCTTGACTGTGGATGTATATTTGTGGCTATGTGTGAGCCTGTTGTTCCCTAGTGCCTTGTGGAATCATACCCAGCTCGGGGGTGGCAGTGTTGCTGAGAGATTGATGAGCATGTTGGCCTATGGTTGGGTAGAATGTTGTAGTGACGTAGCTAGTTGTGGAGCAAGATCATTTCAAGATAAGTATTCTCTTGTGTTATGTCTCTAAATTATAGCTATTATGAATAATTATGAACATGTTGAATGTATTGAATGAATGTATTTGCTTCCGCTGTATATTGCTTGTATTGCATTAATTTATGCATTTGTGTATGTATGTTTTACTTCCAATTCTTTTTATATTTTATCTTATGTTCATGGGGCTTAGTTCGCCCAGGTTGATAGATGATTAGTCGCGTCCTCTCCGCTGGTTAGAGGGTTGGGGATGTGACAGTATGGTATCAGAGTAGAGTTGCAACTTTGGGCATCTATGTGACATGAAAATAAGTTATCATAGGATGGAATCAACCTATATGGGTAATTAGCTAACAGCGGCAGCCAGAGAAAAAAATTCTTTGAAAATTTTCTAAGTCCGAAAATTCTCTGTGGCAGTTGAGAAACCCGAAGTCGGGTTGATGCAGCGGCTTTATTGCTCTAAAGCGAGCCGATACGATGACTATGCTGCCCTCTTTTGCAGGTGTAGTGGACGATTTTTGATGAAAGAGCCGCTGTAGCAACCGCATCGCTCGAAGGGAGCCGACAGAGAAACGACCATGGTAGCCGACGCGCGCTGTGGTGGCTGGGTTGACGGAAGGGGAGCATCAATGACGGCACGAAGCTGAAAATATTATGACACGAGGGGTGATAGTTAGAATCTTATCCACAATAGTAGAGACTTCAATGGTTACTTCCATGATGCCACGGACATCTGTTTCCTTTTGTGCCGGTGCAGCGAACGAGTCTTGCTGACTGACCTGCAGCGGTGGAAACAAAACAAGAAAGGAGTCGCTGTAGTGACTGGGTCTAGAGGAAGGGGCCTACGATTGACGAGAAAGTCAAGCCGACGGACGTCGGGTGAGTTTGGTTGACGGCATCGGCAAAGAATCGACAAAGGAAGTCACCATGGAGGCCAGAAGACATGGGAATTTTTTCGATGCACGGCGGCAATAAATTGAAGACCTATCTGATGCACGGCAGGATGCGGGCCGATGAGTGTCGGCGAAGGCAAGCCGACGAGAAAATTTTTCAAAAATTTTCTAAGTATGAAAATTATTCTATGGCGGCGGTAGAAAGAAGAAGAGAAAGCCATTGTAGCGACTGGAAGTGGCAAATATTTCCGCAATGGCAGATGAATAACCAAGATAGAGCCGATGAGACGTGGCGATGGCTGGAAGATGAAGAATATTCTGCAACGACGAAAGGCAAAAAAAGAAGTTGAAGTTGTAATGTCGACGGAATGAAGAATAATATTCAGCCGATGGCAACGGCTGGAAAAAGAAATATGAGCGGATGTAGCAGCTGGAAAAAGGAGAAAGAAGCTGGCGCATGGCGGTTGGAAATGGGAATTTATTCCGATGCGGAGGGTGAAAGAAAAAGAAGGAGCCGTAATGCGGCGGGTGAAAATTCCAAACCTTTCCGATGCGGCGGCGACGAAAAATTGAAGGAAATTTGAAGAAGATTCCGACGTGGCAGAAGGAAAAGGAGGATGGAGCCAATACATCGACTAAGTTACATTGATCAACTGAAAGCTGAATATTGCGCCAAAACATGGTATTAACAAGGATTTTTAGCAGGTTTCTAGTGGGTTCTGTAGAGGTCAGAAAGGAGATAAATGGAAGTGTGGTGATTGATCATGGATGGGTTAGTCACCTGTACAGATCTGAATGCTCTGCCACCTGAATCCTATGATGTCCTCATTAGGATGGATTGGTTGGAAGCATATAGGAAAGGCTTAGTTGTTACAACAAGGCCTTTGAAGTGCTTAGATGAAGAAGAAACCTAAGGTGGTGAAAGGCATTCCAGAAGTGATCGATTTCAGCAATGCAACTAAAGAAATTATGTGGAAAAGTTGTAGAGTGTATGCAACTCATGTTTTGGATGCAACAATTAATGATACTCCTAGGTTGGAGGGCTATTATATGGTACAAGAATTCAGGAATGTTTCTCCAGATGAAATCTCAAGACTTCCTCCAAAGAAGGACATTGATCTCATAATTGGACAGGGTAAGTACACCAGATTTACTAAAGTTGATGATGTAGCTGCATAAGTGATGGGAAAAGAAGTATGTCAGGCCGAGTGTGTCCTAGTGGGGAGCACCAGTTTGGTTTGAGGAAACTAAAGATGGTACACTATGATTGTGTATGGCTTCAGACAGTTGAACCAGGTAATCACTCTGAAGGATAAGTATCCTTTTCCAAGGACTAATGACCTCTTTGATTGAGTGCAAGGATCAAAGGTATTCTTTCAAAGTTGACTTAGGGCCTGGTGACCATCAGGTAAGAGTCAAGGATGAAAATGATCATAGGACAACCTTCATAGAAAATTATGTATCTTATGATGCCTCATGAATGATGTTTCAATAAGTATCTGGACGGGTTTGTTTTGTTCTCCTTGATGGCATTCTTATTTATTCTAGGAATGAGGAAGAACATGTAAAACATTTGAGGCTGACTTTGAAATTGCTCAGGAAGCATAAGTTGTATGCAAGTTTGGGAAAGTATGATTTCTATGGGGATAGAATTCATTATTTGGGTCACATTACTTCAGATAGAGGAATATCTGGAGACCTCGAAAAGACTGAGGCCATGTGGAGTTGGCGTACTTCAAGAAAGCTAACAGATGTGGTATATTTTGTGGAACTTGTAGGGTATTGCAGGAAGTTCACTGAAGGATCTTTTGTAGGTAAGTGGATGCTATTAATAGGCTGAGGAGGCCTGCATATGAGCTTGTGGTCCCATGAGGAACTGGCCCTTGTGTGTATGTGCAAACATACGAGGATTTCCTGAAGACTTAGGTAGAATGACCTGAGTGGACCAGTATAGTTGTGTCCAATGGAATCCAGGGTAGGAAGCTACCATGTGCCATGAGAAGGATCTCATGACTGAAAAACAGGTTTTGAAGCTTCAATTTACAAGTTTTTCTTTTTATTTATTGGAGACTGTAATCTCCTGTGATGGTTTTGAATTATGCTAATCATGGATATGCTTGTCTTGCATTATTTAATGACTAAAGCTTCCTATTGCTAACTACGACAGTTTGGCTGATTTAAAATTGTGTCAGGATGACATGTTGTATGTATATGTCCAGGTTTGGGACAACATGTGTAAGTAGGGGATGAGTGATCCCACTTGCAAAAGCCAAACAATATGAGGATGACCTCATGGTTGCAAAAATATGATTCTCTGTAGGAAGCAGAATTGTGAATCAATGTTATTGATTTTTTGATATTTGAAATCATGTATACATGAAATAGATTTGAAAATCTATGATTAAATTTTTATGATGTCATCTCATGTAAACTGCATGCTTGTGTGTAATGCAGGTGATATGATGAAATTATGTACTGGATGTACATGGTTCCTCGGAAGGATGTACAGGGTGTACATAGATTCTCGAAGGGATGTGTTTGGAATAGGTTTGGACACCGATGATTGCAATTATTTTTATGATGACATCTCATGTAAACTGCATGCTTGTGTGTAATGTAGGTGAGATGATGAAAGTATGCACTGGATGTACATGGTTCCTCGGAAGGATGTACGGGGTGTACATATCTTCTTGAAGGGATGAGTTTGGAATAGGTTGGAAACCTATGATGGAAATTTTGTATGAAATATGATGTAAACTGTATGTCTATATGTAATGTAGGTGAGATGATGAAAACATCTACCGGGAATACATGGATCCTCTGGAAGGATGTACTTGGGTACATCGCTTCATCCCCCCTACTAGCTAGGCATCGGTATGCATCACTGGGGATGCCCAGGGTGTAATCCATCCGGTTAGACTTCTTTCCACACACATTCACGTCGTAAGGGGACTGTCACGAGAGTGGGGGATCCATGAAGAGAATAACTGCTAGGTATTATGATGTCTGGAAAGGAAGCGCCTGAGCATTGGTAAGCACTTGGAGGAGGTGTTGGGCCCTTAAGCTATAACTATTATTAAGCACCCAAGAAGGTGTTAGGCTTTGAAGTGGGGCTGATCGGATCTCGGTTGAGAGATGCTGTACATATAAATATTGGATTACTTGGAAAATCCTGATTGACTTTCTGTAATTACACATGTGCATAATGATTCAACTAAGATTTTTGAAAATCTTGTTAAGTAATAAATCCTGCGAAAATGAATCTTACATGTGAATTAATATGTTATGGTGCCTAGAAAAGAAGCGCCTAAAAAATGGTGAGCACTAGAAGAGGTGGTAGACCCGCAAGATAGAGCTTCCATTGAGCACCCAAGGAGGTGTTAGGCTCTGAAGCGGAGATGTCAAGATCTTGGTGGAGAGATGTTATACAAATAAGTATTCATTTTGCTTATCAAACTTTTGTTGTTGCTGATTTTCTATAAATATACATGCGCATGTGATGCTGCCATGATTTTGAAAATCTTGTTATAGATTGCATCCTACAAGAATGAATATGACATATGAATTGAATTGCATCTGTTGTGGTGTTCAGAAAGGAAGCACCTGAGCTTGGTAAGCACCTAGAGGAGGTGCAGGCTCTTGAACAGAACCTCTATTGAAGCACTTGAAGAGGTGTTGGGCTCAAGAATGGAGATGTTAGACCTTAGTTGGGAGGTATTTGTAGGTGATCTGAGGCTTGTAGAATTTTGGATACCTTTTAATGCACACTCTGGAAAGCACCGGAAGGGTGGATACTCTCAAGGGACTGTATTGCAGAGAAGAGGTACCATCCTTGTGTGGGGTGGGGCAGGTTTTGTTGGTGCCATGAAGCCAAGTCGGATACCTGTAGAACCAAAGAAGATACTTATGTAGATAAGTATTTGGTTCACTTGACAACATCTTGTGAATTTGATGTCAATATACATGTGCATGTGATTCATATATGATTTTGGAAAATCTGTGAATACTAACATGGTAATTGACTCATTGCTTGGGGCTTGAGCATAGGTATTGTTGGTCGTCGAAGACATCGAAAATGTTCCAAGCCAAGGAGAAGGATTCTCCAGGACTAGGAAAAAGATCATGTGGGGTATGCTGATGCATGAGAGCAAGGACTTGGAAGAGCTCCAGATCATGCCATCGTACAGATAAAGGTGCAGGGAAGCACTGTGGTCCTGAAGAGGCTATGTGGAAGCTAGAGCATGCCATGCAATTGTCACATCCATTTTGTTCAAGTTTGCAGAGCACTGAGGTAGTGCCAGTATAGCATTTTGTTAAAAATTGTGAAGCCCTGAGGATAGTGCTACTGAAGGGGGAGGGGAATGTAACACCACGGTTTTGACCCCATGGTATTAAATTGCATATGATGTAAACATTGTAATGAATCGTGGTGTGGAGCTCAAGGCAAAGGCCCCACCATGGATTTAGTGTTTTATGATTCGGAAATTAAAATCGATGCCAATGGTTTATGTGCTAGCCAGGCACAATATATTGAGACATCATGTAAAATGCACATTAATAAAATACCATGACTAGCTACACGCCACAACGTTAAAGAGATGGGGGCATGGTTTCATAAGGAATAGGGAGGGGGAAATAATTAAACCTTGGTTCTATGGGGGAAAGTCCAATGTCTAAGGGGGAAAACCCATAAAATGGTTCATCTACCCTTTTTGTTTTTTCTACCATTCATCCAAAAGCATTTTCTTGTCTTCTTGGGCAAGTAAGAGCCCATGCTGGAGGATTCCTCACGCATCCCTCATTCACGTGGGTCTCCTTAACGCGTCTTGGGGGAGGAGGAAGCTCATGGGGGGAGACTTCACATTCCTCATGCAGGTGTGGTCATGGATCATGGAGGAGGCAGCCGCATGGTTCACTCACGCGGGAGGTTTCTCCTTAAGCAGGGGAAGCTTGTAGGCTCTATGATTTTCCCTTTCACAATTTTGTTGTTGTGTGCATGTGATTCCTGGAGGCATCCACAATTTTCTCTTTTGCTTGCGTCCTTAGAGCTGCTGGGTGTTTCCCATTCGTGATTTGCAGTTCCTATGTTCTTCCCATGCCTGGAAAGTGGGTTGAAAAGTATCCAGTGGTTGGGATATCTATTGGGATGTCTTTTTGTTGTTCTCCCCAGGTGGTGGTTGTGTTGTTTTCCTCGGGTTGGGAAGCGTCTTGTGATTATCCAGCGGTTGGGATCTCTGCTGGGGGTGTTTATGTGATTGCATTGGGAATTCGTTAGTTCGTGTTACCCAAGCGAGTGGGAGAACAAAGACATGTTTTCCTGGGTGTTCAGTCTGTTTTGGCCACGTTAGGGTGAAAACATCCATTGAATCGAATTGCTGTTAGGGGTCTGTCTGCACCCATCTTAGCAATCCATTTTGTTGTCAAGCTGTTTTCCTCAACCCAGATCTGTGTATCTTGCTGTGCATGTTTTGATGTTTTGGCCTGAACTCTATACAATACTAGGAGTGGAAGAGACGTAGAATGTGCTTGATAAACCTGGTGTGGAACCTCACAATAAGATAAGAGTGGTTGGTGAACCTGCTCTGCACATCCTAAAGAGCACTAGAAGGGAAGGGTTAGGCCGAGGGACTACGGAGCATAGAAGGGGGCACTTTCTTATGTTGGGTGTGTAGACCATGGGGCTTCCAGGCTAGATAGGTCTTCTGCAGGTGTCCTTAGCCCTATGGGTGAGCTTACCAGCTTAGTAGTTCTTCCTATCCACTGCCTCAGTAGCCTGACAAACCCAACTTGAAGGATGGCTTAGCTGTTTAGCCGATAAACCCATCTGTTGGCTTGGTTGTGTCTTGTGGTGTTTGGCCTTGTGTTTGCTTGGTTGGAATTTATGTGAATGTTGGGTTGGTTGTTTAGCCTGATAAACCCAACAATGTGTTTATGTGGATGCTGGCTTGGCGGTCTATCCTGATAAACCCAACAGTGTATTACCTTATCTGATTTCAGCCTGATAAAACAACTATGCTGGCTTGGCTGAGGTCTGTCATACCTTTGACTGAATGTGTGTGTTGATGTGATTACTTCTTGGATGAGTAAGTCCAAGGAACCCACATGATATTGGCTTGTTACCCTAGCAGTCTGTGAAACCCAACAGGGGTGTTGGATTGACTATGGATGTATGCTTGTGGCTTTATGTGAGCTTGTTGTTCCCTAGTGCCTTGTGGAATCATGCCCAGCTCGGGGATGGCAATGTTGCTGAGAGATTGATGAGAACGCTGGCCTATGGTTGGGTGGAACGCTGCAGTGACGTAGCTAGTTGTGGAGCAAGCTCATTTCAAGATAAGTATTGTCTTGTGTTATGTCTTTGAATTATAGATGTTATGAATAATTATGAGCATGTTGAATGTATTGGATGAATGTATTTGTTTCCGATGTATATTTCTTGTATTGCATTAATTTATGCATCTGTGTATGTATGTTTTACTTCCAATTCTTTTTATATTTTACCTTATGTTCATGGGGCTTAGTTCTCCCGGGTTGATAGATGATTAGTCGCGTCCTCTCCAATGGTTAGAGGGTTGGGGACGTGACAATTTGGAATCGGAAAAGATCATATTATAGAGCGCACCAAGGAGAAAGAGGAGCACATAGCACACAAATATCATTTGTATTGTCAAATCAAGCTTGCATTGAGGAGTTGTTTTACATGTGGAGAGGACAAGGGGCATCTACACTACTTTGTCCAAGTATCTATTGCTTTAGTTCTTGATTTGTCTCAGAGGTAGGTAGAGGATATTATGCTTTGTGAGTCCTGTAATTCCCTCTACACCTTTTTTTGGTATCTAGACTAGTAGTGCATAGAAATATACTGGGGAGAGGCCCTTAATATTAGAGCTCACATTATTTGTCCCACACTCGTGACTCAACTATAAAAACTTAGCGTATATCATATTTCTTCCTAGTGCTCCTATTGGATAGGGGAACTAAGAGGTCAGTAGATAGAAACACCGTTCCATCTCCTAGATTAGTTAAACCTCAGGAGACGATGCAACATTTAAAGATAGGTCCATGTGGGGATGTTGTAGGAGGGTTTGGGCTAGCTTATGCATGATTAGTAGGAGACCCCCATCTACTATATCCCGATAGTGCTTCACCCTTCTAGATAAAGAGGCACTTCCTAGACTAGATCTAGCTTATCTAGCAAGATTTTTATAAGGAGTTTCTGTCCTTCGACCTTAGATGGTAGAAGAGATTCACACTCAATTTTATATGTTGAACCCCCCCCACCCCCCCGCTACTCTCCTCCTCCTTAGTCTAAGGGTAGTATTTTGGAGCACCAATCCTCTTTCCCATGAGCTCCGGTCTAGAGCATTGTATTTCGTTTTGGTGCTATGGTAGTTGCTGTAGGTCATAGTGATATGCTTGGTTTCTTTCTTTTATAGGAGTGACCTGCACACTCCCACTTTGTATTGTCACTTTTGTACTGAGAAGTCTCTTTGAACTACTTTTGGTGGTTTGTTTGGACATTAATAAACTTATCAGATCTTATCTTATCTTACAATCTTATGTATATCACAAGTTCCCTTTGATTTTGTTATATTTTTTCCAGCTGTGCTTTGAAGTAATCTGATAGATGTATTTAAGGTGACATTGTTTTTCAATTTAACATTGTTGGAATGTGTTTAATAATTTTTTCTTGTCATGAGTCCTATTGTTAACTTATCAAATTCAAATCATATCAGGAGATATTCACACTTCTAATTCTATTCCTTTCTATTATTGACTATTTTTTCATTGTTTCTTTGGATTGTGTCTAGTATATTGTAACATATAGATAGTGTGATAGTTAGCTTGTTCATATTGATTTTCATATTTGTGAGAAGTATATCAGCCATCTCTCATATCGGCTTGAGAAGGAGAAAAATAAGTGTTAATTTTCAATTTGTTTCTTTTGTTTGAGTAAGACTTGAAGTGTCTCTCAATGACAACAAAAGACTTATTTGTAATTTGCTTTTGACTATGTAGTTCTTGGAACAATATGGTGAAGCTAGCATGCTAGATATAAAAGGGGCATATTCCAGAAAGATGGTCCTGGTGATTGGAATAATGACTCTTCATTCATTTGGAGAAGGTTCAGGTGTTGGAGTCTCCTTTGCTGGCTCAAAAGGACTGCCACAAGGTGTTTTGGTAACTACAGCCATCACTGTGCATAACATTCAAGAAGGCTTAGTTGTGAGTATGGTTCTATCATCACGTGATGTTTGTCCAACCAATGCATTGATATGGAGTGTCATTACATCCTTGCCATAGGTAAAAATAATCTTTAAATAAACATTTCTCAATTTCATCAAGAAGGTTTTGGAGAAATGATAAAATTATATTAATGTCCACAAATGATCAAAATAAGTCATTGGGACGAGGAAGAGCAATGCTTGATAACAACAAGTACTTCCCAGAGCATCTCCATATCAATATAAAACCTAGGTTAAAGAAAAAAAGAAAGATAGTAGACGATAAGGTGAAAGGGGGTGAAACTAAAAGGGTAAACTATAGGTAGTGAAGAAAGAAAGCACACCAGTAGAAATGATGCATCATGAAATTATGAGGGTTAATAAATTAGTTTTTTGATCTCATACATGGAAAATAAAACTTGCTTGCAACATGGTGAAATTCCTTAACTTTGTACTCATCACTGGTGCAATACATTGGATTTATAAAGGGAATGGGCCCTTTTAGATCTTCTTTCTTGTAAATCATAAAAATTAGAAACAAACTCCTGGGAGGGAATTCAGAGACAGTGCTTTATCAAAACTATGAACTTAAAGTTATTAAACATGTTTGATTTCAATATTTTGATTTTATGGATATTTTTATTTCTATTCACAAAACAATTCCTTATAAACAATAATTGACTTATTGATACAACTTCAGTATTTGTAGCTTCATCTTACTAGTTGGAAATGCCTGGAATTGAATATATAGGGAGGGAAATGCATGTATTCATTTGGAATTAGTTTTAGTGAAAATGACATTAAATTCTATAAATTCCCACAGCTTACACAAAAGAATTATTGGGATTGGTGAATGCATTGTTATATGGTATTATAGAAAGAATATAAGATATGCAAATAATCCAAGATATGATATGAAAATTCAAATTGAGTACAAAAATGAATTTCACATGTTTTATCATCATGATTTATCATGAAGTAGCTTTACAATTCAAAGAAAATTCCTCCGATCAAGCATATTTCTGTTAGGAAGATGAACATCAAGATTTTGTGATTCTGTAGACATGACTAGCAAATTCTAAATGCATATCTTATTTAGGCTCACTTAATAGGCTAAAATATCTTTCCTCACATTATGTTGCATATCTTGCTTAAGGTTAACTATTGGAGCCTGGTGATCTCCTTTTAATTTATATTCTCCCTACTACCTTACAAGATTTCCTTTTATGAAAGGAAGAACCAAACACGGGACAACTATGAGTTAGATATTTTGCATGCTTTAGCATTCTCATGAGAGTTTAGGTCCTGATGCTAGGAGCATGCTATATACTTTAAAATCCATATAATTCTTTCTGGACCTAGCACCAAACTATTGAAATGGTGGTTTCCTTAATTCTACTATTCATTTTTAGTTCTATTGGTGCCACAATAGTCATTATACATTATTCCCATTTATGATTTGAGTTTGAAAACTTTGGGATACCATGATTCTCTTGGCTGTGCCAGATCTACAATAAAGTTTCTTGAAGGGATAAAGTATGATGACCACTTAGTTGTTAAAAATTAAAATGGTACGCCATTGATTTTTTGGTTCAATACACAGATATATTTGATTGACTTAATTATGCCATAAACAACATTTATGGTTGTTTGTTGTCAACCGATAGCATTTGTGTCAGTTTATTGTATGCAAATAGTATTTCTGGTAGTATGTCTTCCATTAATTTTGTAAGTGTCTGCCATTTGTTAGCAACATATTTGTTGGAGTTCACCTTTGTTGTGGACTTTTCCTTCCCTAAGCCTCCTTGTGGACACACTATGCAGGAGTTCCACTCCATTACAGATATCCAACTTCTACAAGTGGCAAGCACTTTGGTCTAGGAGCTTGAATTTTTTGTGCTCATAATCTTTTAAGTATTAAATGTTTGCATGTTTTATTTTTTATGGCAGTGTAATACTTCTCATTGCTACAATGTTTTCCCTTTAGTTTGTAATTATTACTTGCCACTTAGGTATCCATATATATTTGTATCTCCTATTTAGAAATAAAAAAGTGTCTTTTTTGAGAATATGGATTTAACTTTTAAGATGGCAAGTGTGTGTAAGGGTCTTTCCTGTTGATATGCTTGTCGTGAGACAAATCGGTTTTAACTCAAGGATATTTTGTTTGTGCGAGCCCCACTATATATATACCACTCACATTTACAAACAGAGTTTCATAGATGGCATATGCAAAGTACTGATTGATTAACTGCAAAAATTTATTAGAGCAATGAGTAATACAGATTACAAACATTTATTAGAGCAACGAGAATGCATAAATTATCACACTAACATTTGCGTTATAACACATAATATGCATTATGTAATGAAATTAATACTAATTCTTTAAATTGATTATTTCTTGGTATTTGCAGGAAAATGGTGAAGATGAATACTTAGATTGTGATCAGGATTATGTTGTCATCGATGTACCAAAGAAAGATATTGTTGATAATGATGCATTTGGATCAAATGAAAATGATGATGGATATGATGTTGGGATCAATGAGGATAGTGAGGATGAGGATGATGATGATGATGATGATGATGGTATCCATTGACGCTACTATTGAGATTGTGGATGTTTTTTAATTTCTCCATGCTACTAGACACATATTGTTATTTTTGTGATGATCCAAGTTCATATTACATTTTGGGTCATTTTGATTTGTATGGTGGATTCATGTTGACATATAAACTTTGATTACTGATGATCATTTTGAATTTTCTAGATATGGATATCAAAAAAAATATTTCTTATGATATTGATATTTTCACTTTATATATTGTTCACTTGTTCTTTTAACCTTAATATGATGATCTATATGATAGGTTATTGACGTAATGATGTTTTATAATTTCAATTTTTTTGATAATATAATGTTTTTTTTGGTAAGTAATAGTAGAAATATATATTAACATAGAAGAATAAAAAATAGTTTACAGAGAATCAAAGTCTTGCTATGGGGGCCTTAGATTATGAGGCCACCCGCCCATTTTGTAAAAAAAACCAGAGTTGTTGGATTTTTTTTCCTGAAAAGTAGAAAAGTCTTCTTTTCCTAGAGCTATGCACATAGACCGACATATTACAAATTAGAAAGTAACCGTGGACAACCATGAAAATTACACATTTTAAAAACATAGAAAACTAGAAAAACTGTGAGTCATAGAGGGAACCAGGGATGGAGGTGAAGCGTCTAGTGTGTATCATATCTAGCAAACACCTTCAACGTCTCCTCCAATACTGGGAAAGGTCCATACTCATCCTCACGAGTCGAGAAGCTTGTAGGCTGCATCTCTTGAAGTGGTTGAGCGACAATGACACTTTTTGGAGGCTCACAACCATGCTTTACTGGCGTTGTGATCCTAGTTTTCTCTAGGTGCTCTAGTACCAGAGCATTGTATTTTCTAGTAGCTTCTGAGGTCTCATTACCCATCCCCCGCTGGTCCATGTTTCCACCACATTAACTGTTATCCTCGCTGTGAAAAAAAATATAGTGCCACCAGTCGAAATTCACTTCTAGGGTGCTCAGGTGTGCATTGGTTTGGTTGAGATAGGTACGCATGCTCTGCTCCATTTCCCTAGCGCCATTCCACTTGTTTGTTAGGTCTTCCATTAACATGGAAATCATGTTTTTAATAATCCAGTAGTGATTTATTTTTCCACTGTTTCTTCCCAAGGCCAAATGTTCAGAAACAACCTTAGACTCCCATTCGTCAATCATGCATCTAACAGGCATGGAGACATGTGACACATATCCATTAGTACATCCAAGCGAGGTTCACCTTACGTCGTCCACCTCCTTGACCTACACTGCCTCTTTGTGGTGCTGTGTTTCCTTTGTGTTTTCACACACAACTTTCCTAGTAGATTGGAATAGGAGGAAACAATTAACAATAACAAGAAGATAAGAAGATCGAGAGAATGGAGGTTAGCAGGATCCATGATGCGAAATATCGAATTCATAGAACAATGAAAAAACATGCGCATGTAATAACTCCTCTACACTATGGCCAAGGTTCAACTATCCCAACTGCTTGTAGGGTTGGTAGGAAACTCACTACCCTGGGCATTTAAGACTACCACTTCGTCATCCACTCTGTTTCCCGCGTCCAAGCTAGTCATCATGAGCGACAGGTGGCCCATGTGAATTCCTTGTGTGTCACCCACATTTGGGGTGATGAAAGATAATGTTGATGTTATCGTTAGTATATTTTAAATTTATATATCTTGGAGGTTGTTGATGACATAATTTTCATGGAAAATTAATATATATGATGATATTACTACTTTGGATAAATGTTGTTTGTTAGTGTTAAATTTCTTCATAAATTCTATGCAATTAATTTCAATAATGATATCTACAATTAATTTGAATGTTTCATTATGTTATTTCAGAACTATGAAATAAATGATAAACGAGAACTATTGAAATTAATGAATAATTATAATAATTTGATATAATAAATATATTAGCACACAATTGGATATGGTTGTAGGTGTTAAATAGCAAGTCTAATGTGGTGATAATAAGGAAGCAAAACCAGGAGCTAAAACGGAAGCTCATTATGTCCCAGATATAGAAGCAACATTGGATGCAAAACTTGGCGCTAATTTGGAAGTCAATTTTGATGCTAATTTGGACGCCAAAATAGATTCCAAAGTAGAAGATAAATTAGTGTCCAACAAAGGAGCAAAACTGGATGCTAAATGAGAAGCTAAATGAGGCGCTCATGAGAAAGCAAAATAAGAAGAAATCCAAGGATTTAAACACAAAGAAAACTGTGGCGCTAGTGGGGGAGTAAAAATGGACGATAAATTGAGCGCTAAAGTAGTAGCAAAACATGGTGATAATGTGGGCATAAATATGGATGCGAAACTAGGCATTAAAAATGATGCAACACTTGGCGCTAATTATGAAGCCAAAAATGGCGTTGATATGGTAGAAAAATAAGACGTTACTTTGGATGCAAAACATGATGCTACATAAGAATAAAAATATGGTGCAGCAATAGAAGAAATATTTGGCGTCATTTTGGTAGGAAAACACGATGCAAAAAAGGAAGCAAAAATTGGTGCAAATTTGGAAGTGAAAATTGGCGCATATTTAGAAGTAAAATGTGGTGCAAAATGGGATGCTAAATTGGTAGCACAAATGGATGCAATATTGGATGCTAATTTGGATGCAAATATGTTGTGAACATAGATGCTAACATGGTGCTATTAAGGATGCAAATATGACGTTAATGAGGATGTCATTTAGGAAGCAAAAACAAACATTCTCTAGGAAGCAAATAGGATGTTATTTAGGAAGCAAACCTCGACATTGTTTAGGAAGCAAAGTTGGACATTATTTTGGAAGAAAAAAATAGACACTATTTTGGACGTCATAAAGGATGCTATCTAGGAAGCAAACAAAGATGTTTTAAGTTTTGTCCATGATGCGTCCCATTTAGCGTCTAGTTTGACCACTCAATGTAAAAACAAATTAAACTAAAAGTGGACGCTAAATGGGACGCTAATTCAAGGATGTGTTGTAGTGTGCACATACATTTATTATTTATGAATTTGTGTTATGGACCATAGGGAAAAATTTAGAATCTTGAAATTCATAAATACCCCCTCTTATGGTCGAAATGTTGGATGGGGACATTACATAGTGGTATGTAATCTCCTTGTTGTAGCACCAAGGATGTATCAGATGGAATCCACATTAAATAAGAGTTTTCATGTTAGGTGTTTAACAAAATGTGTACAAGGAAGTTTGAGAAAAATCCATGTTAAATATTCCATATGGTTAAATTAAAATGTGTAATAGTTATTTAAATGGTTGCTTGAATGGTTGGGCCAGAAAAAGGTAAATGGAGTAAGAATTTGGAGTTTTAGTTGCTACTATGAGTTTTGGGTGAAAAATTACAAGTTGCATACTAACTGTTTGAAAAATTACATGTGATAAAATTTATGGTATTGAATGCCCAATTGTTATTTCATATCCAACCGAGGCATCGACACAAGAGAGCTCATGGTAAGAATTGGTGAATGGAAAATTTTGGTTTTGAATATTTTTGGAAAAATACAAACTAGTTCAAAGAATTTCCAGCTCAGTCGATTGACTATTGCAGAGTTAAAATTTCACATATTTATTAAAATTTGAAAAAAAGGGAAAAAATTGATGTGGGCCTCAGCAATGACATGTGAACGAGGGTGTGACGTGGAGGTGCCATATGTACAAGGGTGTGATGTGTACCAACCATTGCTGATGTAGTGCATAGGTGGAATTTCTAGCAGGGCCATATGTGTGGGTGGTATCCATGTTGGATAAATGAAGATTATTTGATCTCACGAATGAACCAAATTGCACAAGGAAAGTCAGATCTTCAGATCCGATCCTTTTTCGCAACACTACATGATAGGAGGTTATCAGAGGGGAGTCATCCATGAACAAACCATATTTGATCACTCATGTTGGACCAGATGATCTTGACCATTCATATAGATGGGAGGTGATTAAAGGTTATTAAAGTAAACTTGCCACAAATGGCTAGGGTAAGATCACAAAAATCCTAGCGTGCAATATGGACCATTTGTGAAAACTAAGATGAATGAGAGATAACTCAAGGCATTTCACCATGAACGATTGAGATTTAAAATAGGTTAATCGGAGACCAGATCTAGGCCATTCACAGGGAGGATGGTTCATACATGTGATGGCATGAGTTAAGGAGAAATACAATGTCAGAAAATGACATGGAAGAGGAAGATAAATAAATGGACACACTTGAAGATGACACATAGGAACCTATTACCACATGGCTAACCACATGTCACACGACGTCGACGTTACAAAAAGATAAGAAAATAAAATAAAATAATGGATCCCAAAAATTGGTTTAGTCATAGTAGGAGCAGATTAGATCAAAATTCAATGAAACGTGCAAAATTTTGACACCATTTAGGGAGACAAAAGAATTGGAAGAGAGGGATGTAGACCCATTCTACTCCAAATTTTTAGAAATAGGGAAATAATATTCTTTAAAGACCATTACCTAGTGACTTGATGAGGGCCATGTTGAGGATGAAATTGTTATTCTGCAGTCATGGTCCAGGCACACAAGTAACTATAGTGTGTTTTGGACAAATTACAAAATATATGGATCCTAGGTGTAAAGTAGGGCCAAAATCCATTGTCTGGGCACACGATAGTGCAATTTTGGAAAAATTGGAGGACGTAAAAGTGACCCCATATGTATAAACCAGAAAATTATATAAGCTTGAAAGTTTACCTATTCATTGATATGAAAAACATTAGTTATAGTAAGTTTTCTCGTAAATTCTTAGTTTGGGAGATAATAGTTTCTGCTAAAAATTCTTGGTCTAGAGAAAATGAAAAAGCTAAAAGTAATCAATTCCATAATAATTTGAGGGGAGAATCTTATCAAATATCTAAAATTTGTTGAGTAATCCCTATCATGAGTATTATTAGTGCCTGATAGAAATGTTTTTTTGGGTTCTTCCTAGATTTTCTTCTACAAGAGGTTGAAGTTGGTCTCTGAGAATAAATGTACCTATAGGAGAAGTGCATAACTGGGATAAATCAACAATTATAAATGCTTGTGAATTTTATCTCTAAGATAAGAGGTTTCCAGTTGTTTTAGAAAGAACATAGAATTGATCCCTTGGGCTTGTTTGGACAAGAAATTGTGAATGTGGGTGACCTCCAAAGCGACCAAAATTTTGGAAAATTTTATTATGATGGTACATGAGTGGTACTAGAGGTGATATTGACACACATTGAGTAAAAATTATATTATTCATACCATGGTAATGGCGCTCTCATAGTGGTATAGAGGCACCTTCACTTGTGTAATTGCTTGATAATTATGTGAAGAATTGAACCAAATATGGTTGGGTGCTTGCTAACATGGAAATACTATTAGTGATTAGGGATAATTGATTGAGAATATTATAGTAATTATCAAAATAGGTGGATAAAGATGTTGAATAGATAAGATTATACTCTTGCAAATTGTATCTCATAAACACTCATGAAGAAAGACATAACTAAGAATGATTGATGGTTCATTAGCTAGAATGTATGGAACACATTTACTCTATTCAAAATGTGTGAGGTGAATGGCATAGAGGGGTTGTGCAATCCCTTACCAAGAGAAGTTGGTTATCATATACATATACTAAGGAGTGGAAAAAATATCTAATCATGAAATAATAAAAGAGAGCAACATTGGTGCGTTGGATAAGAATGTGTCTAAGTCATCACTTGTGATTAGTATGTGCAATTTGAATTGCAAGGAAGATCAATGGCATATATTTATTATTGGAGATTGATATTGTATTTCCCAAGATAATTCATAATAAGGTAGAGAAAAAACCAACAAATAAAGGATATTGTATCTCATGTAGGTGATGGGTTAATCATCCTAGTAGGAAAGTGTATGCATGCTTAGAAGAGTTGCAAGATATGAACTAACAAATTATGTGTAAACAATGGGAATGAGTAAGGAAATTACATTCACATAATAGATATCACTAATGGAGTAAGATATCCTAGTATGTGAATCTATCATGTAGCTTATGTTAGTGGCAGGGAGGCTCATAAAAAAGAATCCAATTGAGGAATGAGACATTCTTGCGTGTGAATCTATTGAATGGTTCAAGAAACATGGTAAAATTTTCGAGAGAAAATTAAAGTAAGTCATAAATAAATGAATCTTAAGGACATGTTATGGACCTTGAAAGGACTTTGGATAGAGTTGGAATGGAATAAATAGCAACAATGTTAAGTGTTAGGAAGTTTAAGAAAGGTCAAGTTGGATTTATTAGAATTGCTCAAAGAAATTGGAGCAATAAGGAAATGTGAACAAAGTGTAATGGAATATGTGTAATGATAAATAAAGATACATAATATCGATAAGATTGTTGTGGCAGAATTAGAGAATGATTTCCATACGGAAACATTTGTAGACAGGGAAATTTCTCACCTTAAAATTAATTTGTTTATAGCATAAGAGTTGAAATGTTGAAAAGTAGGATGTACAAATATTATGCATGTGTATGTGTATTGAATTACTACTTTGTGAGAAAATCATACTTAATTATCCATTGTGTGTTTGGCAGAGAGACCATGAATTGGATCGACTATGATGTGGATGAGAATTCCATGTTGGGATGAGGAATTGGAAAGGGATAATTCTTAGTTATTCTCTTGCTGCTATATTTATAACTTTTTTATTTTTTATACAGAAAAATAGAATATTATTCCATGCAAATAATGGAAGTGATAAAATTGTCGTCGAAGAATTGGAGAATGATATCCATAAGGAAATATTTGTAGATGTGGAAGTTTCTCGCCTTAAAATTATTTTGTTTATAGTTGTTGACACAAAACCCGTCGATAGGGGTTCACTCTCTGTCGACACCCAAACCACTGTGATCTCCTTGAGCACCAGCCCAGACAAGTTTTACCCTGTTAGACAACAACTGCAGAGCAGATGAAGTATTATTGGCCTCTTTCTCCTTCTTGTCTAGGCCCGCGGTTCAACAAAACCAAAATACCAACAAGACACCAAAAGACATCAGCCCAATAGAGCAAGCTCAGTCGACAACGCCCGTAAGGAAGGCACAGTCTCACCTGAGATATCTTAATGGGTAACTGCCAGAATCATGTTTCCGCAGTTGGCGAGGGATTATAGTCCCTTGGTGCGCGACCAAGGTGGTCGACAAACGCGACATGATGGAATCTACTACTACATGGAAACAACGCATCGAGGTGTCTTAACCTCCGTGTGACACAACCTTGTCCTTACTCTCAATAATTGGCACAACTTGTGCAACGCAGTTGATTCCTTACACTTGATAGACAACGCTGGACTTATAGTTTAGCTTAGCAGTTTGACCATGAACTCATACATAACATTATAGTAATGCTTTAAACATTCATTCATTGATTAATAACATGGTGGAATACATTCAATAGTAACTCATCAATATACAATAAGCAACAAATTGACATTCACATACACATTCAACAGTCATCAATCATTCAACACAGGAACTAATGTGGAAACTCATCTGGGAAAAACCAACAAGGTGCTCTTCATCTGGCATGAGAAATTTTGTATAGCACCTTTTAGTTTGTGATATGCAGACTGTTCTTAAGATATGTCTTTCTGACTCACTCTTCTTTCTCTCATGATCTCTGGTTTTTTCTTCTATCTACTCCTATTGATTCGCACACAGCTTGGATCGATTCTTATACTTTACTAGTGGTCTGCGCATACAGCTGCAAGATCTACAACTCAACAACCTTTTACTTCTACTATACTCTTCCTTAAATATTCTTCTTCTACTGTCTAAATTCCTAATAGTATGAAGCAAAAGAAACTGAATGACCACTGAACCCTTATATAGAGTGGGTTCCTCCTATTTATAATATCTACAAGACCATGTAGGGTCGAATGAGTACAGCTCAGTTATTACAGACTCAAAAACTGCAAAATATCTCTGTTACATAAATGTCATCCCAAACCTAGCTATGAGATTCCTGCAATGCATTAAACACAGCCTTAACTAGCCATGGAAACATCTTTCAAGTTGTATGTACAGGTCATAAATAGCCGCAAAACTGTCCTTCATCTTCTATTGTTTCATCCTTCTGTAGTCTTCCTTGTCTTCCTCCTGTCCAGCTTTAAATTCTCTACCTGACTCTTCCGCCAATTCCAAATGTTCCTTCCTCATCACAGAATCCTCTTTGAAACTTCTTTCCATCCTTATCCTACCTTTCCTCTGTTGCGCACATGTTTTTCCTTCTTGCGCTGGTTCCTTCATTTTCTTCTTGACCTGTTTTTACTCTGTCGCGCACGCACTTTTCCTCCTTTGCTTGTGCGACTGATTTATCCTTGTAAATATTTTTCCTTCTTTTCCTGGCCCAACAAGTCTCACCTAAGATGTTCGATGGAAAGCTGTCAGAACCAAGTTTCCGCAGTGTGAAGGAGGACCATGCATCTACTTATCAACTCAGTGCAACATTATTCAACATATCTAATTATTCATATTATGCATTAACATAACCAAGCCATTATTCAATATATCACATTAGCATAATTGAATCGTAGCAAAACATTGATGCGCAAACAAATCTAACAATATATTATCATTTATAGCATACAAACATTGCATCATTCGCAGATCCACATTGCATTCACATTTAGATCGCATAAAATAGGAAAACAAAAAGATAGGAAAAGACACAATCATTCTTCTCAATCTCCATCTTGTTATATTAATCTTCACAGAAAAAAAAGGTTCTCCATAACAGTTCTTCAGTTCACATACATAGATCCAAAAAGCCTCAGCAAAAACCCAAAGAAGCTAAGAAGATCTAAGAAGATCTAACACTCGCAATTCTACATATATTTATAGGCTTGTGCCTTTGTATTGGTGGTCCACTTTAAGTCAACTTCCTAACTACTTCTAAACAAATCTACAAATTAATGACCACAATCCACATAATGCGGTCAAAATCTACAAAATATGACCAAAATACATAAAATATGGTAAATCCTCCTTGTGCATCGTTTTCCACCTTGTGCACCATCTTTGACCTTGCGCAACATCCACGATGCTGAACAGCTAGCTTACCCCAAAAATTTCTGCCAACATCCCCCTAACACAATCTTGTGGCTCACCCTCGAGCCACGTCAGCTGGAAATGGTGTATCTGCTGATATTCACTTGAAGTCCTCGTACTGTTGAGTGATATCCTTGTCCTGTTCTTTGATTTTCTTAGTAGTCTCCTGGATTTTTGTCACTTATCGCTCCAATGGGTGCTCGACGATATTTGCCGTGAAATCCTTTCTTCCCTCCTAAAATTATTACAATAATGAAACTTCCTTTACTGAGAGCTGCACACTGATCTCTTAGAATTCATCTAATTGTGTCGTGCACCTCTCATGACGATCCCAGTCCTTTTTCACCCGTTGTTGTAAGTCCTTCAGTTCTATAGCCTTTGTGATATGTACGACTGGGGGAATCGCTTTGAGCGATGTCCTCAGTGTGGTCAACTATACCTCAGCCTCCTGCAAGTGCATGGTCAGTTGCTCCAACTGCACATCCTAAACTACTCTGCCCCAAAATTGTGTAGTCGCGTCAGTTACTCACTTTGCTTCTTGCTCCATTTCCTCTAGCTGCGTTGCAAAATCCTTAATGGTTCTTTTTCTTTCCGCAGCTTGTTTTGATGGAGTGCCTGGATTTACCAGGTCCTACAGGTCCACATTACCACACTGTAACTATACAATGATGACCCCAAGCCACTGCACTTTTTCCCTTGCATCCACCCCCTCTATGCTTTCAGGTATATGTTGACAGGTAGCATAAATTGCCTACTCTAAGCGCACCCTATGGTCCCAAAGTTGCGCTTTCTCTACTACCAATCGATCTTGCTCCTTCTTGAGATCCAAAATATCCTTTGATTTCTCCTCTGTCAGCCGATCTTGCTCCTTCTTCAATGCCTCGATCTCTTTTCGTGCTTCTGCCTCTTTCTCCCGTGACCTCAAGAAGTGGTTGCTGATTATTTGTTCCATGTCTGCCAACTCTTGATTGAAAACCCTCTGCAAGTGCACCAATGTTTGTGTCGATAGCGCATTGATGTCTATTGAAATATCCTGCAACTATTGAAGTGAGGCGTTGAGATCCTCATTGTTGGTCTTGATCGCATGCGACAAAATTCGCACATTCCTAATACGCATCCCGATGTTTATCGAGCCAACCTTCTGCACAGTGGTTTCCTTCGGTGCCTTATTCAAAATGACATTAATTAATGAGTCAAGGAGAGTTTTTACCTCACCAAAATCATCAGACATTTTCTTCTTCATCTGCTCTCCCATTGCCCTAGTTGCTGTTGTAATTGTCACAATGATGCAACTCAATTTATTGTCCATCACTGGTGTGGTGCTGCTGGTTGCACCCCGATCCTGCCTCTTCTCTGTGCGGGATTCCTCAAATAGATGCTCTATTTCTGAATCAAAGGGGGTCCTTGTTGATGCTTCATCAGAGTCATGATCACTCGATGGGTCGGGAAGAGGATCCACCAATGCATCAGCTGACAGACCCATCGACACTTCCTCAATGCTAACAGGTGCACGCCACTCCATAGGCCAATCAACAATAATAGTCTCCATATCTACGTTAGAAACTTTGTATGTTGTGGGAAGGAACTATTTATCGAGGTCTCGTCGTGCCTATACATGAATGGAATGCAACCCAATTGCAAACTGAATGACTCATTGGTATTTCACCACTGCTTCCTCCGTTAGTCATGAAACCTTCACTGTTGCAGCCTGCAACACCTCCCTATATATCCATAACTGAATGGCATAGTCCTTAAGTAACTTAGTTTCCTTCACATACCAGAGGTTCTTGTATCACGCACCTTTACAAACCTTTGTTGCTTCCACTTCCATCCCTTGATAATCCTCTATCTCCATCCAAGCCATGAGCACAATCAAAATAAGTATCTAGCTATAGGTGAACAGTCGTTGCCCCTCCTGGACTGCGAGTACTTCGTCCATCAACTGGTTCATGACAAACAATGACCAGTTGATCTACACCCCTTGCACACATTGCTCCGTGCATGCAATAACCCCTGAATTACATTGGTTGGGTCTGTTCATTCTAAATACCTTGCTAGCTAGAATCCTCACTACAATGCGAACAACCTGATCGTTTATACTATCAAAGCGGTACGCATGTACGTCGCGCTACAGGTTGTATCTTTTCTTCAGATTCATAGCCATCTTCTTAATGTTGTATCTCCCATTAAAGTACTTTGATGGGATAGGCCCCTCCTTAGGTAGCCCCATGATCTCTGAAATAAGTGCCATAGGGACTGCGACCGACTGGTCCAGCCACAAAATCCCACCATAGAAGCATGCCAAGAGTTGCTTCATGCATGCGTTTTCCTCTACGAACTGCCCAAAGTGAAACAACTTGATAAGTCCCAAAAGTCCTGATATCTACAGACCCCGCACCCATTCATGTGGAATACGTGTTTGTTACGGAGAAAACTTCCTATGGCTTGGGGTGTACCGAAATAGACAGAGTAACCACAGGAATCAATCCCTTCCCAATATGCAAGAGAAATAAAACATCTAACACTAAAGGATCTTGAAACATACCTTATTCTGGATGGTTGATGTAGATCCCTGTTGAGCTCTTCCAATCCTGCTTGTGTTAACAATTTTCTCTCTCAACAATCAGAAAACAAGACAAGCATGCTATATAATGGTGTTATACCTACTCTAGCATATATAATCAATAATGCATAATCAATTAAAATCATCCATGGATTCAATATTCATTTAAATGCACATCATTGGATAGAAAAACATATTTCTATTAATATAAATCAAAGATTACAATAATGACAACCTCTGTCAGCACGTTTGCGAACTGGAGAAACTGAGTCCTCCACCTCAGCTTCCACCACCTCAATCCTCCATCTCTTGATAGAAATATCACAAACAAAGGCAAGCTTGGGAAGAAAACCAAGTGCTCCAAGGGACAAAGGGATGCAGACTCAAGTATAAATAAGCTACGACAACAATGGACTATAGTTTTCTTGCTCTTCAATTCCTCTCCCTTCAATGTATCCAAAGGGTTCCTTATATAGTGCTTCAATGGGGTAATGGAAGGTCAAATCCAAGTGATCTCAAGGCATATGGAAGGCCAAGAGACAAGTGACTTGGATCCACATCAAGGAAAACTCCAAAAATCTTTGGCCTTTTGGACACATCCCGATGTATGCGGATTCAAGGGTTATATCCGCGTACATACGTGAGAAAGGGTTAAAAAGTCATGTATGGAAAATAACATGTGTTTTTAGGGATGATCATGGAAACATCAAAGGTACAAAAATAGTCCATGGGGTCCAAAGAGTCTACAGAGGGATAGGGAAGGCCATAAATGTGTGATCTACCATGTGTGGTAAAATCAGCTGTAACAGATGCCCCCTAATGTGTGAGGTCAGAGGGGTGATATGATGGCCGAAATACATTATAAGTCCATCCCAGAAGTGGAGTGATGAAGAACCAGGTGGAATAACCAGCCATTCAAAATACAGTAAAAATATCTCTGCATATGACTGCAAGTACATATAGCAGTACCGGATACATAAGAGTACAATGTCCATGAATAGGCATGATACAAAATATGGCATGTGTGGTCATCGCCACGTACAATATAGATAGATCAGAATCTCCATGATGAATATATACCTAAGATCATGATCTCCATGAAAGTTGAAGATATACAATGGATCAAGATCTCCATAATGGATGAAGATATCTGACATACACTGGAATCAAGTCACGAGAGCAGAAATCTCATGAACACTGGCACGATCAAGGAGGTAGCATATATGAAATGCTACCAATATGGAAAGTCTTCTACACAAACCGCTATGAGTACATGTCCTAATATGTGAATAGAGGTGTCGAGGTTGAACATAGTAGTCCATCGTCTGATTACCGGTCATTGATGTATACCGTTAATAGACGCGATATCACCCACCGATAATGAAAATGGGAATCAAGGTACTAGGGTGCAATCTAACAAGTGTGAATAAATGTGTTGAGGTCGAACACTTGAAAGAATCCATCGATCAGGGGACATTGATGTATTCCCAAAAAATGTCGATGGTGAGAGAACCTACCATTGATGACTATAAGTCTCAAGGCACTCAAATGACTCTAGACTCCTATCCCAGGATAAATGACATGAATTCGATGGGATGAAATTCACTGGAAGGAGGGCATTAAGGCATTCCCTATCATCCAACACGAGGTACTCAACAAAGCTGTATAATGTGGAAGGACTCGATCATAATGTGCTTGAACCAGTACTGGGAATGGCCGACATGCAAAGTCAAGAAAACTGAGGAATGGATGACTTAGGATTTAAATTCCTTCGAACAAGAGCATAAAGGAAAATGGTGACTAAATGTAGGAAGCATAGACTCAATATACAAAACTGGGACATCTTTGCGACATAGGAGGCATTGACAGAGGCTCCATAGGGACTGGAAGCTTAACCAGTTGGTGGAGATAAACTCAGAGAAATGAGTACAACTCCTAAAGTCAAACTATTAACCCAACCAATGGATGTGATATACAGTGCTCTATTCGAAGGCGACAGGACTCGACTGCTGCCAAAGACAACATATTTTCCTGTTCGGCTTTTTGGTTTTTTTTTTGTGGACTTTTTCAAATATTTTGAAAAGCTTGAAAAAGAATAAAAGTGCTTTATAGTTACAAACTAGGAGGAGACGAGTGTCAAGGGGCAAACAAACTAGTTCCAAGCAACGAAACATACCTATGCTCAATGCAAGGAAACATGTGTAGGATAAAGACACTCGGGGGAAAGTCCCCTCCTGGTAAAAAAATGGGAAATAAAGCTACAAAAGATATATAAAATGGCTATGCTTGGCTAGACATGAGATAAGATCGGGCTATATGGCTGATAATCAAAGTCAGGGAAGCCGACGTAAGGCTCAATAAGGTAAGCAAAAATCATGATAATGCAATTACAACTTGACATATACAAGGGAGTCCCAGGGAAATGGCCAGCATAAAGGTTAAGAGGAGTATGAAGCTCTTGCTCAAAATCATGGTAGTACTATACAAAGGAGTCCCGAACCTTAGAGAGAACTCACAACATGGGTACCAAATGCAAAGGGGAGCTAACTAGGACACCCATGTATAGGAAATCTCTACCATTCACATATTACCACTTCTAACAACAGCATGAAGGTTCCATGATACCATGGAATGGGTTCGTACCTAAGGTTAAAAATGAAACAGTCATAAGGTCATGCAAAATGCAAGTGGATGTGAAATCCTAACCTATATGCCAGTTTAGACATGATACCTATGATAGGAACGAATGGGTCAAAACCTCGAAGAAAGGGTCCAAAAATGGGACCCTACATGACAACCATATTAGTCCAACACAACCCAAAATAGTCAATAAAGAATCCAAAATATAGGATATAGGGAGGAATGATCATGACAACTGCACCCAAAGGAAACAATGCGATGAACGATGGGATATAAAAAGGAAATTAAGGTGTAGAACCAATGTTCACACATCCACTACCACCCCCGTGAGGGTGACCAATGGTGTAAAGACTGAGAGAAGGGAGTCAACATCCTCCACAAATGGAGTAGAGGGCGGAATGTGACCACTCCCAAGTCTATTAGCACAGTAAGGGGTTGTGATGCCCCCAAGTCTGACACCAAGGTCCGTACTAGAACCAAGGATGAGTGATATTATACCAGGCATGCTGAAAATAAAAGGATCCAAAATTAAGAGAGCATAAATATACTCAAGTAACCGCGATACTAAAGGCCAACTACCACACAAAGAGCACACTCCTAAGAAAATCTATAGCCAAAATACAAGCAAACCGAGGGGAGGATATGTGAGCTCCCAAATGCAGCAGGTATGTATTGCCTAGGAGAGGCTCAAAAATCCCATACACTACAAGCGGAGGTACGTAACCAATTATAGTGGTCCTCAGCTTCAACGCATAAAGCGACTGTGTCGTCCGACCCCTACCTGGCCAGGACACCTACAGAATAACCTCTACAAGTACCCCTTATGATACCTAGGTAAGGAAACTAAGGTCACCTCAATATAATCAATGCTCAGGAGGACAGTTGCAAGCGGGATTGATCATATGGGCAGGGTCGCAAATCCTAAAACTCTCGAAAGAGCCCCCAGATACGAATACAATCCTGGAAATATCTCTGGTGCTACTTAGTTACAACCAAGGGTCATCCCAATCATAACCACTCACACTGCCTCGTGCTTAACTCCCTTGTAAGAGGAGGATCCTGAGAAACACTAATTATATAAAGGAATTTCACACTCTCACCTGGACAGACACATAAATGTTTCATTTAGTGGTTTTGGAGAATATACTCACAATGAACTATTCCAAGACCCTAAAACCTAATCTTGTTGGTGCACCCTATAAAAGAAAATAGTGCAATTCATTTTATTATGCGTTGATTTGATTGCCTGTGATTACTCAAAGGGAAATGATCGTACAACTAGTGATATGAAGACTCAACAGTGAAATAAAAGTGCACACCATGACAAACAATGCTAAGTGCAATATTTGTCAAATGAAAAACAGGGTATGCCACTACATGAGACGCATAAAAAATCATTCCTTCGATGTCAATGCAATCCTTCCTATATGAAATCCTAAATACAACTCTCATCCAAGAAATCCAATGCAATTACCTCCTCAAATCCATATGTGATATGCAATTAAGAATGCAACTACTTTGTATTTTTCAATATAAAAGAATGAAAAATGCAAATAAAATTCATCTAAAACTCTCAGTCTCTGCAGCAAGTATAAAACACAAGCCCAACAAGACACCGAGATAAAAAGAGTAATGCACTAATGGAAAAACAAAAAGGAGAAATGACTAAAACTAATTTCAAAGAAAAATCAATGAAAAGGCGGTCTCTGGTCATAAAAAAAGCATCCAACAGACAACATCATACCCAAGGAGGACCCAACCACACTCACAACCCACCCAGCAACTTCCTACAACATCAAACTCACCAAAAGGGAGGATGTACGCGACTGTTTAAAGAAAAACTGTGTATATACGCAAATTTTGGCCAAAAAGCTGCATGTATACGTGGATTTTGGCCAAACACTTGCATGTATATGTGACTTTTGGCCAAAAATCCACGTATGTATGCGACTTTTGGCCAAAAAACTATGTATACAGAGAAGACAGTGGTAAAAAGCAGGCCAAGGGTCAAACCAATAAAGGGGAGTGTCAATGGATGAACATACTATAAAATGCAAAACAGAAACAAGGAGAAATAAAGAGCAAGTCAATAATATCAAGCACATTGTGCCCCCAAACCCTAAAGACAAACAAGGAACGTCCCCAGTATGGTCACCAATTCTGTTATGGAGAAAACATCCTATGGCTTGGGGTGTACCACAATAGACAGAGTAACCGCAGAAATCAATCTCTTCCCAATATGCAAGAGAAATAAAACATCTAACACTGAAGGATCTCGAAACATAACTTATTCCAGATAGTTGATGTAGATCACCATTGAGCTTTCCCAATCTCGCTTGTGTTAACAATTTGTTCTCTCAACAATCAACAAACAAGACAAGCATGCTATATAATGGTGTTAGACCTACTCTAGCATATATAATCAATAATGTATAAGAAATTAAAAGAATCCATGGATTCAATATTCATTTAAATGCACATCATTGGAGAGGAAAATATATTTCTATTAATATAAATTAGAGATTACAAGAATGACAACCTCTGTCAGCACGTCTGCGAATCGGAGAAACTGAGTCCGCCACCTGGGCCTCCACCACCTCAATCCTCCATCTCTCGATAGCAAGCTCACAAACAAAGGCAAGATTGAGAAGAAGACCAAGTGCTTGAAGGGACAAAGGGATGAAGACTCAAGTATAAGCAAGCTATGGAAACAATGGACTATAGTTTTCTTGCTCTTCAATTCCTCTCCCTTCAATGTATCCAAAGGGTTTCTTATATAGTGCTTTAATGGGGTAATGGAAGGTCAAATCCGAGCGATCTCAAGGAATATGGAAGGCCAAGAGACAAGTGACTCGGATCCACATGAAGGAAAACTTCAAAAATCTTTGGCCTTTTGCACACATCCTGATGTACGCGGGTTTAAGGGTTATATCCGCTTATATACGTGAGAAATGGTTAAAAAGTCGCATATGGAAAATAACATGAGTTTTTAGGGATGATCATGGAAACATCAAAGGTACAAAAATAGTCCATGGGGTCCAAAGAGTCTGCAGAGGGACAGGGAAGGCCATAAATGTGTGATCTACCATGTGTGGCGAATCAGCTATAACAATGCTACTGGCCACTTCCTGCCTATGTTGAGAGTACATAAGGTGTTGCAGTAATATTTGGTGACGTGAGAATATCATGATCCTCATATTTCATCCTCATTAGAGAGGGAATAATGTCTATCGTACATGTAACACCCCGGTTTTGACCCCGTTTTCATTTAAATAAAATGATGTAAATAATCGTGGTGTGGAACTAGGAAAAGCCCCACCATTTATTTAGTGTTATGTTTCAGAAATTAAGGTTGGGTCGATGGTATTTTTTTATGCTAGCTAAACATTAAAAAGATGGACATTATGTTAAAATTGCAATTTTTAATTAAAACCCACAGCTGGCTATGTCAACGCAACTAAATGAGATGGGGGCATGATTTTTCCTAAGGATGAGAGAGTGGGGGTTTGTAAGAGTGGGGAAATTCAAATTGGGTAGAGCCCTACTTTGGGAAAAACATTTTTTGAATTTCTTGGGCAAGAAAACACCAAAAATGTCCATTTTTCACTCATCCGGCAGTGTTTCGCCTTCCCTCACGATTTGGATTGAACAAAACATTTTTGGAAAACCATTTCTGCATTCATGCAGTAGCAAGCAAGCAAAAACGATTATGATTTTGAACCATTCATAAATTTCTCATGTTCGACGATCTGAATCCTTCACGTTTCTGGTTTTTGTGTTATGATTTTTCCCCTGTTTGGAAATTTTGTTCTCTCTCACGTTTTCTCCTGTCTGCTAGTTGTTTTCCTGAATATGATTTCCCTTAATCCATTTTCGTGTCTTTGATTTGAAACACTGACAACGTTTTTATTTTGGCATTTTTGCAGCAATCGGTCTGGCACCAACAATGTTCAGAAATTCATAAAATCCTATGTGTATATGTAGTCCCGGGCGTCTGCTACGTTTTGGCAAATCTATGGACTGAGATCCCTGTTTGTGCATCCACGTTTTGCATTTGAATTGATTGAAGGAATGGAAATAGAGTATGGAATTTCTTGATAAACCTAGTGTGTGAAAGAACCTAACAGACCAATCTAGAAGGCTGGTTTTATTCTTTGCATGCCCTGAATAGCACTGGAAGGGAAGGCATGGCCCGAGGGACTATGTAGTAGAGAAGGGAATGCTTCCTTGTGTTGGGTGTGTAATTGTTTAGAAATTAGGATAGATCCAATGTGGGTGTTCATTGCTCTAGGGTTGAGCTCACTAGATTAGCAGCCAATCTTTCCACCTCCTTGACAACCTGATAAACCCAACTGGAAGGATGACTTGGCTGATAGCCTGATAAAATCATCTGTTGGCTTGGTTGTGTCTCATGTGAATTTGGCTAAGTGTAAACCACTACCTATGTAAGTCTGATAAACCCAACTGTGTTGGATTGACTGAATTTTAATTGTATCCTTGGATATGGGTGAAGTATACTAGTGTTTCTTATTCCTTGGGGAAGATCATGCCCAGCTCGGGTGTGGCAGTGTTGTTGAGAGATTAAAGAGCACACTAGCCTATGGTTGGGTGGAAAGTTGTAGTGAAATAGCTGGTTGCGAGACGAGCTTCTTTCAAAGATAAGTATTCTTGTGTAATTAAGTTTAGCAACTGTATTTGCTTATGAATTATTATGAAATTATGATGAACATGTTGAATGCATGAATGTGTTGAATAAATGATTTGCTTCTGTTGTATATATCATGTACATTTCATTATGCATCTGTGTATTTATATGTTTTTATAAAATGCATTATTATATTATGTTCATGGGGCTTAGTTTGCCCGGGTTGTTAGGTTTTGGTCGCGTCCTCTTTGCCGAGTAAGGGTAGGGGATGTGACAGTGGGGTATTAGAGCTCTAGTTTTAGCTTTGGGACTCAATGGGCCATGAAGAACCAGCCTCTGTGTTTAGATAGAAGGAAATAAGGTAGACAGGAAATTTTGTTTTTGAAATTTTCTCTAAGTATTTTTCCTTGGCGGCTGAGAAATCCAAATGCGATCTACTGTAGTAGCTAGGGTTGCGAAAGGAGATCCGTAATAGTGGGAATGTTTTCATGAATGAGCTGTTGTAGCAGCTGGGTCACCAAGAGAGAGCCGATATGTCAGTTATATATTCCTGTTCATCGCTAACGCAGCAGAGGAAACAGCCAAATCTCATCGATGGAGATAAAATTTTCGGAAAATTTCTAAGTGATTGTGCGGTGGATGGATGTTGAGAACCAAGCCACAACAGCAGGAAAAAGTTGGGATTCGAGTCACAATGATGGGTGGAATTCGGGACTTGAGCCAAAACAACGGGTGGATGCCGATATTTTTTTTTCTGTCGAAGTGTTGATGCAGCGGCTGGAAGTTGGAAAAGTTTTTGATGTAGCGACGAATAGAAGAAGATGGAAGAGCCGCTATAGCGGCTGAAAATCAAAAAAGTATCTGCAACGGCGTCGACAAGAAAAGGAAAAGTGAGCCACTACATGGTGGAATAAATTTGAAGATCAAGCCAATGTGCGGAGACAGAAATTTGAAGAACAAGCCACAACGGCGGAAAGAAAAGGAAGAAGGAGCCGCTACGCAGTGAAGGAGAAAGAAAGATCGAGCCACTGCATGGCAGTGGATGGAAGATGATGAGGGAGCTGACAGCGGCGAATGAGAAAGGAAGAATGGAGCCGCTACGGTAGATGAAAAATGAGGATTGATCCCCTGTAGCAGGTGAAAGTAAAAAAAATTTCCGATGCAGCGGGTGAATTTTTTTGAAAATATTGCCGAAACAGGGAATTTTAGCAGGTTTTCAGTAGGATTTTCAGGGGTCTGAAAAGTGAAAAAATGGCAGCTTGTTTATGCACCAGATTAAGTGAATTCAATGTATTTACAAAAAAAAAAACAAGGGTGCTGCCCTCGACCCCTATCGTCCCCTTGAGACAGTCGTTGTTTGTGAAAGGAAATTTTGTGTTTTGGGAAAAGTTGTCAATGTATGATTTTTCCAAGTGAAGGTAAGTAATGTATGATTCATGTGAATGTTATGCAGCTAACAACTATGTTATTAACACATTTTGTAGAATCCTAGTCACCTTCAAAAGCAACATTCTAGATAGTGCAGTTGGGTAAAGTGAGTTGTGGTTCATCCATGAGGACAGACAACATGGATGATTATGCACGGGACCCCAATGAGTATGAGGAAGATGCTATGGGGAAAAATTTCCGAATTGGAAATGATGAGACAAACTCTAATGGGAGAAGATTACAAGAGACTCCCCCATATTTTGCAGCCACCATGAGAAGCCTAATGGTTGAGATGCAGGGTTACAAGGTAGATAATGAAAGATTGGTTAAGGCTCAGGAGGAGCAGAATCAGCTGAATGCAGCCATGCTGCAAAGTTTGATAGATATTCAAAGAAATATGAACTCTGAGGATCATACAGAAAATCCAGAAGGGAGTAAGAACACTTCTAGAAGAATAAAGAGATCACCTAGCGAGTCATTTGAATCTGGAAGGTCCACTGGAGATTCAAGTTCTTCTTCTCACAAGAATCAGAGAAGGAGGCACTACAAGAACCACTCACGAGATGAATTTAAGAAGGCAAGGGCTCCTACCTTTAATGGTTAGATAAAGAATGGTCAAGAAGCTGAAGCTTGGCTTATTGGGATGACAAAATATTTCCAAGTCCAAGACTATTCTGGGAATATGAAAGCTAGAGTAGCCATTTTCAATTTGACTGGAAGAGCATCCATATGGTGGGAGCATTTCAGGAAAGTAAAGAAAATCAGTGAAAGGAAGATTGTGTGGAAGCAGTTCCAGAAGTATTTCAAGGAGAAGTACCTCTATGACAGGTACTATGATGAAAAGATAAAAGAGTTCCATGAGCTGATATTGGGACAACAGACTATGGAAGAGTATGCCAATAAGTTTTTGGATTTGTTGAGGTATTTCAGGTACATAAAAGATGAGAAGATGAAGATCCAGCGCTTTTTGAGTGGATTGCCTCAGTCTTACAAAGACCAAATTGAGTTCTATACCTAGAACTCTGGAAGAAGCAATAAGAAAAGGTAAGTATTGCTACAAGCAAATCAAGAACAAACCGGATTACCAAAAAACATGGGAGGACAAAAGGAGTGAGAAGTCTGACCAAAGGACGAAAGGTTACAAAACTTCTAACTTCAGGAATCAACATAAGTAACTGGCACAAGTTGAGAAGCAACAAGCTTGAGTGACGGGAGAGAAGCCAAAAGATCCACAACAGAACAGAGGACCACTCCAATGTTGGAAATGTTGAGGACCCCACATGCGTAGTAATGTCCACTTGAGAATGAGAATGCAAGGACAACATACAATATTCAAGAGGCAGAAACAATGGGACAAGTAGCAAGGGTCATACCTAGAATTTATGCAGCACTGGAAGACCGCCAGGCATATCACTAGTCAATGGAGGTTGAAGTTGTAGGTAAGATTGTTGAGCAATCTATTTCTATTTTGATTGACCCTGGTTCTACTCACAGTTATATTGCTCTTAGAGTAGTGGGGGTTTGTTCTCTTCAGAAAGCAAAGCATAGAAATTCTTGGTTAGTTCAGCTAGTCACTGGAACTAAGAAAAAAGTTAATGAAGTGGTGGAGAAATGTCCATTGGTGATGAATGGATTGATCACTTTTGTAGATCTGAATGTTCTACCGCTTGGTTCCTATGATGTTCTCATTGGAATGGCTTGGTTAGAATCTCACAGAGTGAAGCTTGACTATTATAATAAGACTTTTGAATGCATGGATGAAGAAGGGAACCCAGTAGTTGTAAGAGGCATTCCAAAGGTAATCTCGGAAAGGCAGATATCATCAATGCAGTTAAAGAAGTTTTGTAGAAAAGGTTGTCAGTTGTATGCAGCCCATATTGAGGAGGCAGCAGAGAATGAAACCCCTAGGTTGGAAGACTATCCTTTGTTGCAATACTTCAAGGATGTTTTTCCTGATGAGGTTCCAAGAATTCCTCCAAAGAGGGACATAGATTTCACAATTGAACTTGTGCTAGGAGTAGCAGCAGTGTCAAGGGAACCCTACAGAATGAGTACAACAGAAATGTTAGAGTTGAAGATGCAGCTACAAGAATTGTTTGATAAAAAGTATATCATGCCGAGTGTGTCTCCTTAGGGAGCACCATTTTTGTTTGTAAAGAAGAAAGATGGTACACTCAGATTGTGTATTGATTACAGGCAGCTAAATAAAGTCACAGTGAAGAACAAATATCCCTTTCCAAGAATTGATGACCTATTCGATCAAATGAAAGGAGAAAAGGTATTTTCCAATATTGACTTAAGGTTTGGTTACCATCAGCTGAGAATCAAGGATGAAGACATTCATAAAATAGCCTTCAGAACAAGGTATGGACATTATGAGTTTGTAGTGGTACCATTTGGTCTCACAAATGTACTAGCAACATTTATGTGCCTTATGAATAGTGTCTTCAGCAGGTATTTGGACAAATTCATTCTTGTTTTCTTTGATGAAATTCTTGTTTATTCTAAGAATGAAGAAGAGCATGAAGAACATTTGAGACTAACATTGCAATTGCTCAGAGACATCAATTGTATGCAAAACTGAGAAAATGTGACTTCTATATGGATAGAATTCAGTACTTGGGTCACATTATTTCAGAGGAGGGTATATATGTAGACCTTGACAAGATTGAAGCTATTAAGAATTAGCCTACTCCAAAAAATGTGACAGTGGTAAGATCTTTTATGGGGCTTGCAGGATATTATAGGAGATTCATTGAAGGATTCTCCAAGGTTTCACATGCTATCACTTCTTTGCAAAGGAAGGGGATAAAGTTTGAATGGACCTCGAAGTGTGAAGAAAGTTTCCAGTGGTTGAATTATCTTCTCACAAGTGCAACGATCTTAAAAGATGCAGACACAGAGAAAGATTTTGTGGTATGTACGGATGCATGCGGTCAAGGAATTGGAGGAGTTCTTATGCAAGACAACCACGTGATATGCTATGAGTCAAGAAAATTGAAGGAGCATGAGAGGAACTATGCCACTCATGATTTAGAACTTGTAGCCATAGTACATGCTCTCAAGATATGGAGGCATTACTTCATGGGTAGACGATTTGAGCTAAGGACAGACCATTGTGGTCTGAAGTATTTGTTTGATCAGCCTACTCTGAATGCTAGGCAAGTGATATGGTTGGAGTTTTTATGTGAGTTTGATTTTGAAATCAAGCACATAAAAGGAAAAGAGAATAAGGTAGTTGATGCACTAAGCAGGAAGTTGTAGGAAATGCATGTGGCATCCATTAGTATTTTCCAATCAGATTTGAGACAGTAGATTGCTAATCATGTTGCTGAAGATGAATTGCATGCACAAGTCAAGGACAAGTTGTAGCAGAAAATCCTTGAAAAGAAGTATGAGGGATATAAATTGGAAGAAGATGGACTTCTTACCTATAAGAATAGAATTTATATTCCAAATGTAGCATATTTGAGGAGGGTTGTTATGGATGCGATCCATCAAGCTCCATATTCTAGTCATCCAGGATATTAGAAGATGATTGCTACAACTAGAAAGAAGTACTTTTGGCCAGGAATGAAAAATGACATGGCTGAATATATTTCAAGGTGCATTAAGTGTTAGCAAGTGAAGGTTGAACATCAACACCTAGCAAGTTTGTTGTAGCCTTCGCCAGGTCCAGAATGGAAATGGGAAGTTATTTCCATGGATTTTATTACAGGATTGCTGATGACTTGGAGACAACATGATTCCATCGTGTTGTGGTGGACAAGTTAACAAAGGCAACACATTTTATACCGGTTAAGTGTACACATAAGACTAATGGCATTACAAAGATATTTATGAAGGAGATTTTCAAACTGCATGGATTGCCTAAGGCAATAGTCTCTGACAGAGATGTCAAATTCACTTCCAATTTTTGGAAGGGGTTGTTTGCGGATTTGGGTACAAAGTTGAATTTCAACATTGCATACCATACTCAGATCGATGGATAGACCGAGAGAGTTAACCAGGTGTTGGAAGACATGCTTCGCATGTATGTGATGGACAAACCAACCAAGTGGGAAGATTATTCACACTTGGTAGAGTTTGCTTATAACAATGGATAGCAGGCATCCTTGGGGATGAGTCCATATGAAGCTTTATATGGGAGAAGGTGTAGGACACTAGTGACTTGGGATAACCTAGTGAACAGGGTTGTGATTGGTCCAGAATTGCTCAAGGAGATGGAGCAAGAAGTTGTAAAGATCAGGCATAATTTGAAAGCATCCCAGGATAGACATAAAATTTATGTAGATAAGCATAGGGTGAACATATATTTCAGTGCTGGGGATCATGTTTACCTCAGAGTGAGGGAAAAGAAGAGTTCCTTGAAACTTGGAAGTTGTGCCAAGTTATCGCCTAGATATTGTGGGCCATTTGAAGTGCTTGAAAGAATAGGGCTAGTTACATATAGACTTGCATTTCCTGCTAGCACTAGAGCTCAAAATTATTTTCATGTTTCTTTGCTTAAGAAATATGTACATGATCCTAACCATGTAATAAATTGGGATGTGATACAGGTGGAACCAGAGGGAGAGTTCCAAATCGAGCCTATGCGCATCCTTTCTAGGAAGGTCACAATGCTCTAGAACCGAGTAATAGGATAGGTGAAGGTGCAATGGGAGCACTACAGTCCTGAAGAAGGTACGGGGGAGCTGGAGGATTCGATGCGAAGGTCACATCCGTTTTTGTTCGAATCTGTGGATTGCTGAGGGCAGTACCATCAAGCATTTTTGTTCAATGTTGTAAAGCACAGAGGATAGTGCTTGTAGTGAGAATTTCTCCTCACTACAGGGGTAAAAATGGCTCCCTTGTGCCTATAGGGCACAAGATTAGGTTTCTACCTTGAGAAAACAGTAAAAAACATAATGTAAAATGGTAAAAACCAAGCTGTGAATTGAAACTAAGCTAAGCTACACTAGAACAAGTAAATGGAAGCTATTTTAAACTACATCTAAGAGAAAATGACAGGAAAAAATAAAAGAGAAGCAATGATGGAGCATTGTTGAACCCCTTTGCACACAGTGTGTTAGGGTTCTGCCTCCAAAACCTGCAAAATAAACCTATACTACTATGAAGACAACCTGTAAAAGATGTTAATGGGAAACCTGCAACTAGAAATATTGGTTAGAAAACAAAACAAGTAAATAAACATGCATAAAAAGAAGCTATACCTCACTTGGGTTGAAATGGGCCACCATGCCCTAGCTCATGGGAGCACCTCTCTCTCTTGGTTGGGGAGCAATGGCTTGGAGAAATGGAGATGAAAGAGGGGGAGAGTGGGTGGTTTGAGAGCAAGAGGTCTCAAAGCATCCACGGGCAGCATAACAATATGCAAGTGAGGAGTGTTTTGAGAGTGACCCCCCACCCTCCTTATATAGGTTTTCCAAGGGATTTTAGGGTTTTAAGCCCTTGGTCAGGGCTTTAGCCCCTTTTTTGGGCCTTTAGCCCCTTTTAGGGTTTTAGCCCCTTTTTAAGGGATTTAGCTCCTGAGGGTCTATTTTGGGCTCTTTTTTGGGGTTTTTAGCCCTTTTCTTCATCCTTGGGCTCTTTTGGAGGTGCAGGGGTCAAATGGAAGGTCATGGAAGGTCTTATGAAGTGAAATGAGTGTTGTGAGATGGTGTCCTTGGGTGGTGTAGACCATTACGAGCTGTGTGGGGTATTTTTAGGTTAACAGATTGCCCCTTGATGTGTGAGGGCAGGAGCTCAATGTATGGCCGACAGACATCATAGGATTTGTTGTCGAGAGGTGGTGCTTCCGGGGCTGGGGCATGGTGGATTTTGGTTTTGTATTAATTTGGTTCCCATCAATGGGTGAGATACAATAAATGTGTGACATGTATATGGACGAGGCAGGCATTCCCATGCTCGTGACAATGTCAAAAGAATCATTTGACCTATGCTCTAAAATACAAGAGCCGATCATATACAACTGGTGTTATAATGCTGGTTTCCTCTCATGTGAGGCTGAATACAATACTGATCTGGTACATTGGACCCATGGAATTCTCATGGAATGCTACATTTGTATGAGTGACGGTTTGCTGGATCTAGTACACAGCTGTGTGGACTTGCTGATTGAGAGTCAGAGTCACTGTGGTACAAGTATGATGCATCAATCATAAAGGTATATCGAAGCACTACTAGGGTTTCTAATCACTGTCTCCAACACAACCCGAAAATCACAAGGGACATAACTAGTTTAGGTCCCTCGAGTGTACTCACCAATGTGCTAGAGTCGGGTGACATCCGGGGTCTTTGACTAGGTATTGTGTGGAACAAACCCTGTACGAATCTCAACAGTGCGATGATGGAGTTGAAGTCGAGCATGTGAGAAACAACCATCCCAAGAGGCACTAAGGACTCCTCTCAAGCGGTCCAAGGAACTCATTAGTGATGTCGATGAAACCAAGGTACAGGTATCTCTGGGTCTATCCTCTGGAATATGTGTGTTGGCGTTAACAGAGGGAGACCTGCCCCTAGTCAAGGCGATGGTGTTTCCTTGACCAGGGACGCGAGGGATAACCGAAATATGTGAAGCAATTTGTGGACTAACCCACTGAATTGGGGGGGAGGGGAGGGAAGGGAAAAACTGAATAGGGGCAGGGGGGGAGTAGGAGACTCAAACTTCCTTTTTTCAGAGTATGACGACAGGGCGGACGGAAGCAAATGAAACTGACTCATGGGAATGGGATCATCACTGTAATACTGGGCATGTCGCTGCATATGGGAAATACTTGGAGGCAGAGGGCACTTTTGATACTGATGGGATCCAAGGAAGACACATTGCAGAGTACTCTGAACAAAGGCAATCCAATGTGGGAATGTTTCCAAACTATTTTTTGTGGGGTGGTGTCTAGGGATACTGTTGTTGTATGATCTCGTGGATTTTTGGCGAGCCCGAGAAGGTAAATGCTCGATGGTGCTTTCAATTTTAGAGAGTCTGAAAGCACAAATAAGAATCCAGTGGGGGATCTTTTGTGTTGATAATCTCGTGTGCCCAAAAAAGGATATAAGTATACATAGGAGAGCTCGCCCATCCTAGAGGGGATGAGAGACTTCTTTACCGTTGGTAGTCCAATCAGGCTGAAAAAGGTCAAACCTATACTGACTGGATGGTCATTCAAATAATTTTACGAGCATGAATGAAACCAAGTTTGCTCGGCAATATTTTCTTGATGAAACGACTAGAAAAGAGCTTAACGACAACTGGTGGTGAGATTTTTTTTTAAGTGTGGCCCCTCTACCCGAGAAAGCACAAAAGTAGGCAAAGGGGAATGGTCTTGGCTTGAGTGTGCCAAGGAGGTCCTTTTCATGAGATGGTCTACATGGTCTACAAAAGGAGGTAAACAGGATGATGTAGATGCCCTTTCCTATATTTTAGCGAGCGGGAAAGGAAGCAGCTGCGCTCGGTGATCTTTTCATTGTTTTAAGGAGTCAGAAAAGAGCTTAAACGAAACTCCAATGCGGTCAACCGAATGTGGTGGCACAAGTAGTTCCCCATGTCGGGACGATGGATAGAGGTCCACGGTTCATCTGTGCAGTATGGAAGGAGCAAAAGGATCTCAAACATACCAATACATGCATGGAATAGATCGCGACAGAGGCCTGCGAGACGGTGTGGTAGAGGCATGCAAATCGAGGTGGCTCTCGGACAGAGGTTAGGAGAGCGTGTGTGTGTGTGTTGTGGTGGACGAACTTGACTACATGCGATGTAAGTGCAAGTATGGAGGCATTTATATGCCAAATAAGTCCAAGAAAAGAAATCATTTTGTGGACAGTGGTCCAGAGGTCCGCATAAGGTGCGGTGAAAAGAAAAGACAATCTATGTGTTAAAAATACAAAATAAAAGATAACATTACATTCCTAAATGGGCAGCGGCCCGAGGAAAATTCTATGTCAAATATATGGAAGAAAAAAAAAAGGTTTTGTGGACGATGGTTGTCCAAAAGATGTCCGCATGAGGTGCGGCGAAAAAGACAAATACAAAAAGTAAAATATGGTACAATCCTTAACGGGCGGCGGCCCGACAGCTTATATGAGTAGCGATCGGGCAATGTGATACGAGTACCGGTCCATAGACACTCGCATCATCATGTCATGGCTTGAAAATCAAGGTGAATTGTGGGAAATGGTCCTGAAATTGACTATTTAAACATGAGACGATGGCCTCATAACTAGATAAAGGGTGGAATTCTGAAACCAGTGGCATGAATGGTGTCTCAAACGGAGTCCGTATGGTCCTGTTATGTCGATCGAAAGAAATTAGGTCAAATGGGGCCTATAAAAGGGGAGGATCCACATGGTGAAATGTCATTGTCACTGTTCATTATGAAGTTGGAGAGGTGGGCCCTAATTCTTCATTTGCTGATTTCTCTTGATCCGATCGATGGTTTCACAAGCCGCGACTTGTAGGTAAAAGCTCTCACTGAACCTCTTCCTTTTGATGCATTTTTTACTGGATTTGACCACCTGGAGGCCCCCCATGAGCTATTTGGGGTTTCAAATGCGCCAGGTCGCTCATTTCTAAGGGAAAGGTGCACCCTGGGTGCACCTGTTGGGCCATTATGAGCACCCTGGGTGCTCCTTTTGCTCAATTAAGTGTGCCTTGGCCCTCTTTGGGTGGTTTTTTTGATGGTGTGGAGGTCTGACCTCAAGGTTTTTGTCTTGTACAGGATGGTGGAGATAAAATGGAGGGAGAGAGACTAAAAGCCAGTTCGAGATGCATCATTACGAGATGGAGGTGTTAGAGATACACTGGCCCACTGTGGGTTACTGAATTTCATGAAGATTCCGCTCATGCGGAGCTTGGGTTTGCTGATGCAAAATATGATCAGTTTTTGGGATGTTACTGAGGAGGTGTTCCTCTCCCAGGGACAGCGTATTGAGATTATGCTGGAGGATGTGTACTTCATTACTGGGCTCCCAATATTGGGAGTAGTTGGTGACTTGGCTCCTGTACTATCTTGGGGGGAGACATTAGAGGATTTATGAGAGCGACATTGTTACGCTATGGCGTATGTGCGTGGTTCCTACATCCTGATGTGTGACATCGAGGAGTTTTCCACACATTGGTGGCACATATTATGCATGGGGCCAGATGTACTTATAGGCTGTTCAGCATCAGCTGAACAGGTCGAAGACTACTGGCATTGGTTTTTGCTTTGGCTCCTTTCTATGTGCTTTCTTCTTTGAGAAAGTACCTACACTTCGTCCTCATTGGGCTGTGGAGGACAGTGGTCCGTGGGAGTCAAGGATGTATAGGTGGTGCCGAATGATGATCCGCGAGGGTGGCGGTAGAGTGAGCTGCTTCTTCACAGAGGAGTTGTTGGAGCAGTGGATCCAGCTGCTTGTGGTGATCGAGGAGTACCCGTACATGGGTATGGAATTCTAGGGAGATCCAAAGATGCCCCTACCTCCTGGTCAGGCTTGGGGACCTGCTGGTATGTATGCTTGATGTTTTTATGTTCATCTTTGTGCATAATATAGTTGAGTTGGTTAGTGATTTTCATGTTGATGTATGTGGACTGATGGTATCCTTGGTTGTGTGTGCAGATGTTGGTCCTTGCCCGCCCCCTAGGCATCAGAGGTGGGTTTTTACCATACCTCCTGCGACATCTTCTGCGGCGGCCCCTTCCGGGAACCCTCACAGGTGACAGCGGGACATGGATGGGCTGGTGCCATACATGGAGGAGGTGGCTACTTGGGTGTCAGATATGGTTGGCAGCACCTGAATACCATCTTTATTGCTGCTGTTCACAATCTTCCTCTTGAACTGAGGGGCATGATGAGGAAGATGGCAGTGGCATGCGAGCACTTTCGTCGGATGGCGAGAGGTGGTGTGCTTGCATTGGATTCATCTTCTTTGGAAGATGATGAGTCCAGGTTAGATGATGGGTCTGAATCGGATTAGTAGCCTTGTGGGGCTGACCCTTAGTGCATAGGTGCACTTAGGGGTTTTTGTGTCGCTTATGTATATCCTGTTGAGAGAGCATATGTGGCTTCTCGTTTTTGTATTGGACATATTGTGGACATGCGACTTATGGATTTATATCTATATATATTTTTGACACATGTGGATGCGCTTTTATGATTTTATTATGTGAGTCTTTTTATTATGTTGTGGAATGCAAATGCCTATGTGATGTATTATTACATTGTGTGTGTATTTTTAGACATGATTATGCATTATGTTATAGTTGTATGTTTCCTATATGCTGTTTTGGATGTGCCAATTTAGAATATCATTAGCCATTTGGTCTGCGACACTATTGAGGTTCCTGGGAACATGTGTGAATGTGATGGATTTAAATGTTCTGACCATGTGTTTAGTGCGCAGGTACTTTCTAAAGAGGTAGGGATCACAGACTTGGTAATGGTTGTTCAGTTGAGAAACAAGCAGTTGAGAGTCTAAGAAGACATCAAGATGGTGAATTCCTAATTGTAGAGCGGCGGCCAAAAGGCCATTGACACCATCATATTCCACCTGGTTGTTGGTCACGATGCCCACGCATATTCCGTCGATGTGGATCAACTCGTGCGATAGGGAGTAGATTACCCATGCAGCCAAGGCGAGGTTTGGGTACCATCTGCTTGCCCCATCTGCGAATCCCATATAGCGATCTAAGGAGTGCTCCATCTGAAGCAATGAGAGGAAATGATACATAAGAATGACTTGGGGAAAAATGTGTAAAACAAAAAATGAAAAGACTATAATACAATTAAGAACATTATCACTTAAAGGGGTGACGTTAGGGGGAAAGTCGTTTGGACATTCCCAGGATCAGCGGTCATTCCTTTGTGTGACATAATGAATCCTTGGAGATGGCCCGTGGGGACACATAAAACACACTTGAATGGGTTCAAGCGGATCCTGTACTGGCGACATCGCATTAAGACTTGTCACAAGTTGTCTATGTGTTGTGTGTGATTTTGCGACTGCGCGATGAGGTTGTTGAAACACACCAACATGATGTGAGTAAGATCGCAGAAGCAGTGCATCATGGTGCACTGGAAGGTGGCTCCAGCATTTTTGAGGCCAAAGGGCATGACTCGGTAGGTGAATGTGCCCCATGGGGTCGTGAATGCCATTTTGTAACGGTCTTCTTTCCGGATTTGGATCTGGTTGTATCCGAAAAAACCGTCCATTAAGGAGAATGCCTCATGCTCGGTGCATACATCGATGATCTGGTTGATGAACGGTGTGAGGAAGTTGTCTTTGGGACATGCCCCATTGAGATCGTGAAAGTCTGTACAAACGTGAATAGTACCTTGTTTTTTATTCACGGGAATAGGATTAGAAACCCAAGTTGTGTATGCAATGGGATAAATGAAGCTGACTGTGCACAGCTTATCTATCTCGGCTTTCATCGCAGCGACTTTGGATGGATGGATGGGCCGTTGCTTCTGGCAGACGGGTGCCACATCAGGCCATGTGTCAATGTGGTGTTCCACGATGGATGGATCTAAGCCGGGCATTTCAGTGTATGACCAGGCGAAGATGTCACGAAATTCTTGGAAGAGAGCAGTATAGGCATCAACCTCTTCGGGGGAGCAAGATGCCCCCAGCATGATTTCTTCAATGATATCAGAGTTGGTTGAGATGTCGATTTTAATGGTTGTGAAATGATCACCATGTTCCCTTCTTCGAAGGCATCTGGTGTTGGGATTGGGTTCTCGAACCAGTCAACCTTCCCATGGATGAAATCTTTGGTCTCAATGGAAAACTGGTCGGACTACGATGCAAGCTCTTTCGGGAGGAAGAATGAGCGATGGTGTATGTCGTCCCATGGGTATTCCAGGGCGGTCAGAGCTTCAAGGATCTCCTCATCGTTGTTGAAGCAATGAAGTGACAGGTCTGATGGATCGTCATTGGAGATGGGAGTGAGCTGGTCGGGGGAACTAGACATCATGTAAATGGACATGGTTTCGGACGAAGGAGGTGGTGGTGGGTGAACTTCTTCGATCAGGGTGATCTCAGACTCAAGGGAATGGTGATGGAGGTCAACAAGAGCCATTCAAAATTCGAGGAGGTCTTGGAAATGGTGGGAGTAATGTCCATACAAACCGTAAAGGGAGCAAGCATGGTTCATCCTTAATGCCTTGTTCTTTAGTACTGGCGTGGTTGGGAGTTCAACCACGGGGATGTTTTCATTCGTATCCATGGCATCCAGATGCATACGGATCACTAGGATTTTACGGAAATCCTAAGTTGGGTGGCCTTGTTATTCACAGACGGCACAAGATGGTATTGGCCGTGGTTCTACGGTGGCTTTGGTGTTCTTCCCCCTCGCCCTTTTGGGTTGGGGCGGTGCAGGTGTGGGTGTGGCAATTGGCTTATGCGGACCGGGTGGGGGGCAAGACTTAACCGCAATATGTTGTACCAGAGTTAGCACAACCTAGGGCATGGATGGTTGAGATGGTGGATCCAAATACCACACCGGGATCCCCAATGTAAGGTTGGGTAGGCTTAAGGTGGCCATGACCGGCTTTCTCATGACACCAGGTGGGGGAAAGAGGAAGGGAATTGTATGGGCCAGAGATGGGCCCACATAACTTCCAGCTGGTTGCATGTGGGGGTGAGGTTGTGGCTGCGGCTGCATGTAATGCTGCTACTGCGGGTGATGTTGCGGCTACTGCTGGCGTTGCGGTTGCGGATGATGTTGTGGTTGTGGTTGGGGCTGTGGCCGCGGTTTCTATTTGGGTGCAGTGGTGCTTGATGAGACCATGCACAAGTCCATAGTTTGATTTTGTGTCGGTGGTGGTGACACCAATGGGAAAGGAGCCGTCATGGTGGGATCGGTAAACAACCTAGGGCCCACATTCAACGGTGGGGAAGTTGGTGTGTTTTCAACCATAGTGTTGGTTGCAGGGATGACGTTAGCATGTGCGGTCGCCCCTTGCAGATCGGTGGTGGTGATGGTAGGGATAACATTGGCTGGCACTGTTAACCCTTGTGGATCATGATAGGTGAGCTAGTCAACCATCACAATCTTCCCTTAATGGAGAAACATCATGAGGCAGAAGACAGTTGATGCTACGGCTCGCATGGAATACATGTAACTCCTCTAGAGGAGGAGGTTGTAATCCAGTTGAGCGTTAACGACTTCGATGTTGATCATGACTGTCTTCCTAGCTAATGTGATGGGAACATTGGGGAGGATTCCTTGGGCTTTAGTGGGGTGTCCATCATAAGCCCACAGAGTCATGGAGGATGGTTGTAGAATTGGTGATCCAAGCTTCTGCCAAACCAAGGTAGACATGATGCACATGGATTCCCCCTCATCCACTATGCATCGGTACACAACCAAGTTCCGGATGGACACTGGGATTTGGAAGGCGATAGTGGAGGGCATGTGTGGCTCTCCATTTTTTGTGTCAAAGGTGATCAGTTTGGAATTGGAGGGGTCTACTGCTCCTAAAGCAGCTAGTAAGGCTTTTCCCTATGTTGGGAACGTTTTAAGTACCTCAAGAGCAGACATAGTGATTGGCATTTGGGCCAAATCATCCACAACGCTGTAGCTGATTGCAGCTCTAGCTGTGGTGTTACTGGCGATTCTATGTATGAGGGGGCATGAGAATGGGGGTAACTGGAGAGGTATGTTGCTTGTCTTAGATGTAGATGTTGCTGATGAGTCAATAGGTTCGGTAGTGGTACCATACTGGTTTCATCTAGTTTGTAAGCTGACCTCCTCAGTGCTCATGGTCATTAGGTGGTGGAGACCTGTTTCGGCCGTGGGTGGTGCCCCTGGAGCATTGGGATTGTCCTTGGGAGGGGTAGCGGTTGCCACCAATCCTTGGACTGGTAGTGGGTTTTGAAGCACCATGGGAGGAGGTCTTTGTGGTGCCAGGTTAGGTTGGGCTTGGGTGGGGGCATTGGCGGCCTGTTGGGCCTCATTTTGAATGGCCTGCTTAGCATGAGCCATGAGGGGACACTCAAACATGTAATGGCCATAAACATCATAGAGTGTACAAGGTTGGTTTGTGCACAACAGAGCGTTGCATCTTGGTGCATTCTGTCGTGGGGGGTTCTGGGCTGGCCAGTTAGCCACGACATTATTGGGAGGGTTCGGTTCCTGACCACCTCCCTATGGTTTTTTATTGCCTTGGTTGCGGGGCCGATTGTTTCTAGCTTGCCCTTGTTGATTATTGGGGGCAGGCTGGTTGGGACGATTTTGTTGTGTGAACACTTGTCCCAATGGAGCAGGTGGAGCAGGGGAAGGGGCTTGGACTTGTTGCACTGGTGGTGCATAGTATATTTGTGGGGGTGGTGGTGCCACAAATGTGGGAATTTTCCCCACATATTGTTGTGTTGGCCAAGCCATGGCCTGGGCATACTGCGGTGGTGCGGGTTGTGCATAAGAGGTTGTTTCCTCGGACTGAGACATCATTCGAGAATAGTCCGGAGCTTGGTTTTGGTAAGCAACATTAGCCGTGTTGCTTGGTTGCGGTGCCGCGACAGGTGGTGTTGGTCAAGGCTATGGTTGTTGGGATACTGACCCTATGATGCCATCTGCAGCGTGGGATGCCCCCGGTGCGTCATGGTAAGAGGTACTTGGACGGGGAGCATTTGGGATGATGGTATACAAGTATCTCAAATGGGCGTAAATGAGATCAATTTGCTGGGCCTTCAATATGGCCTCTTCTTCAGATTGGGGACATTTAGATGCGACATCCTTTGCGATGGGCGGGAGTAAATTCTTGAGGAACCAATATAAGAAGATCATGTCATCAATTTGGATCTTACATAAGCTATGGCACTACCGCCACTCATGGATATGGTCAGTGATGTGGGTGGCACTGTTTTGGTGATAGGATAATAGGATCTCCACCCCTTCGTCATATCTGACGGGGAGTTTGAAATACTACAGGAACATGAAGGCTAGGGAGTTGAATTCAGGGTACTTGTATTGTGGCAGCTCAATGTACCATTTGGCTATGACACCTATGAGGGTGCGTTGGAACAGCCTCAGCCTGATGGAGTCTTCTACGATGCTATTGGATGAGCACCATAGATGGAAGGTCATTATATGATTTTGGGGAAATTCCCCAGGCTTTTCCTTCAAACTTTGGGATGTTTGAAGGCAGCTTAGTTGGCATGGGTGGCCAAAAATCTTGGTGACGGACAAGGTCGTTCATCAATCTAGCCAAGCCAGGAAAGTTCAAATGAGCCATGAATGGTAGATTTGACCCCAAGTTAGTGTGGGATGGGACTACAATGGGAGTGGGGTTTGTAGGTGCATAATGCATTTGCATAGCTGGGAGTGCTTGTGGTGGTACCATGGCGGATGGGCCAATGCCCCCAAGTGTTTTGGGAGGGATGGTATGGGTGGCGGGGGCATTTCCCCCTTGCATGGCGGTAGGGGGAATGTGGGTGGTTGGTGCACTACCCCCCTGTGTGGCAGGTGGGACTATGTGTGTGGAGGGGCCACTGCCCCCATGTGTGGCCACTGGACCAGCTTGGATGGTCACTATGGGTGGTGGCAATTGGCTAATGATAGTCTTCATGACTATGCTTGGACCGCTTGCCACGTTGTGGGTGACAGGTTCTGATGTGGACATGGGTCCACTTGCTAAGTTGAGACCGGAAAATGGATCCAGGTTTGCAGTAGCCATGGGGATAGATGGTGCGGTGTGGAGGTCTAGTTCAGACTGATATGGGTCTGAATCAGAATCAGAGGCTGTGTGGCCCTCTGATGGTGTGGGAGATCACTGAGAACGGCTACGACGGTGCCGACTGAGTGTTCCAAATGGTGGTGGTTCGCCTCTTAGGTGTGAGGAAGATCATGGAGGATTAATTGTGTTTGCTTGTGTGTATGAAACTGGTGGGTATGAAATTTGGACCCTGGTTTCAATGGCTTCCTACTAGCTAAAGGTGGTCTCTTGGCCACCAAGACTACCAGAAGACAGCGCTTGGCTTGTTCCTCACGGGTAACTCTACTCAATCAGAAGGGGTCGTTGCCTGTTTCGCTTGGCAATTCCTCTCAACGGCCAGCTACTTTGGGGTTCCTGTGGTACTCCTCACAATGAGTTTCTGGGCAAATCCCAAGTACTTCCCATAGTTGTAGCAATTAGGGACTTATGTCCTCAAAGACTACAGAGTTGATTGAACTTAGTGTAAATTTGGTAACTTTTAAGGCTCATTCAGTGTCATGAACTGAGTTGGGTTAATTATGTGGTATGGTGTGTTGGTTTGCTTGCTTGTTCTAGTAGTTTGTTTACAAAATGGTTTATGAATTCATGGTAGAGCTCACATTATGGTTTTGTATGCAAACATGAACATAAATTTGTAAGCAAATGTAGTGATTAACCCTGAATTGTTGGCCTAACTAAATGTCTGCCTCTCAGTGGTATTCTTCTTCAACTAAGAGAAGGTGCTGAGCTCTCAACACAATGGGACTAAGCCCATTCGTAGATCCTTAGGTCACCTCCCAAGTGCTAGGTTGGTCAAGCAGGGAGGACACTTAGCACTGTGAGAATTCCTCCTTCTCTGCCCCCCGTACCTTCCAGGTCACCTAGTTTTAATGGTTTAGGAAAAATGCCATGGAGTGCTTAGATCTATACGATCTTTTCCCTTCGTCGTATCCCATATTACCCCGGAGGGTGATGACTGGGTAGAGGAGGAAGGGGGCAGAAAAATGGTTAATTTTATGTTAATTTTAGTTAGGCTAATTCATTTTATTGAACCTTAATGATTTGATTAGCATATACACATTGTTCATTGATTTATTTGCAAAAATTGAAAACTGAAATAAACAGAAACCTGTGATGGTGGACAGAGGCAGCTGGGCCGCACTAATAGTCCTATAAAACTGGAAATTACTGCTAATTAAACTGAAAAACAACTTCTGTGTGACATGCCGCACATTTCTGACTAAATCCGGCGAGGGGGCCGCAAGATTTTTCCAGAAATGAGCGAGGGGGTTGCACAAAATGCCAAAACAGCCACAACTTGAGTTCCTGGGCTGAAGTCACATCTGTCTGAGGATTAAGTGTGCCCCAGGTGCGCCTGTCTTCCAATTAAGTGCAGCTTCCCTCACCTTTTCCCCTGATAAGAGCGACCTACTCCGGAAAGGGGTGTTTTTGGGGCTGCAGGGTCAGATCTGGCCGACAGTAACTGGTACTGGGTCAGTCTGACTCGGCTCGGCCTAGGAAAGGCTTCAGCACTAACAAAAAACAAGAAATAAAGCATATTTAAATAGATCTAACAGAACATTTTTGAAAACTAGGGTAAAAATTGAAAACTTGAAAAACTTGAAATTTTTTTCCTAGGGATCCTGTGGGATCGACCCAGGGTAGTCGCCAAAGCTGTAGTGAGAATTTATCCTCACTATAGGGGTAAAAATGGCTCCATTGGGCCTATAGGGCACAAGGGTAGGTTTCTACCCTGAGAAAACAGTAAAAAACGAAATGTAAAATGGTAAAAACCAAGCTGCGAACTGAAACTAAGCTAAGCTACACTAGAACAAGTAAATGGAAGCTATTTTAAACTACATCTAAGAGCAAATGACAGGAAAAAATAAAAGAGAAGCAATGATGGAGCATTTTTGAACCCCTCTGTACACAGTGTGTTAGGGTTCCACCTCCAAAATCTACAAAATAAACCTATACTACTATGAAGACAACCTGCAAAAGATGTTAATGGCAAACCTGCAACTAGAAATATTGGTTAGAAAACAAAACAAGTAAATAAACATGCATAAAAAGAAGCTATACCTCACTTGGGTGGAAATGGGCCACCATGCCCTAGGAGCACCTCTCTCTCTTGGTTGGGGAGCAATGGCTTGGAGAAATGGAGATGAAAGAGGGGGAGAGTGGGTGGTTTGAGAGCAAGATGTCTCAAAGCATCCATGGGTAGCATCACAAGCAAATGAGGAGTGTTTTGAGAGTGACCCCCCACCCTCCTTATATAGTTTTTCTAAGGGATTTTAGGGTTTTAAGCCCTTGGTCAGGGCTTTAGCCCTTTTCATCCTAACTTTATCCCCTTTCAGCGTTTTAGCCCCTTTTTTAGGGCTTTATCTCATGAGGGTCTATTTTGGGCTCTTTTTTGGGGTTTTTAGCCCTTTTCTTCATCCTTGGGCTCTTTTGGAGGTGTGGGGTCAAATGGAAGGTCATGGAAGGTATTATGAGTTGAAATGAGTGTTGTGAGATGGTGTCCTTGGGTGGTGTAGGCCATTGCGAGCTGTGTGGGGGGTTTTGGGGTTAACAGTGATGTTGAAGGGGGAGCTCATTAGAGAGGGCATAAGGTCTATCATACATGTAACACCATGGTTTTGGCCCTATTTTCATTTAAATAAAATGATGTAAATAATCGTGCTATGGAGCTAGGAAAATCCCCACCATTGATTTAGTGTTATGTTTCAGCAATTAAGGTTGGGCCGATGGTATTTTTTTTATGCTAGCTGAACATTAAAAAGATGGAAATTATGTTAAAATTGCAATTTTTAATTAAAACCCATAGTCGGCTATTTCAACGCAACTAAATGAGATGTGCGCATGATTTTTCCTAAGGATGAGGGAGTGGGGGATTGGAAGAATGGGGAAATTCGAATTGGGCAGAGCCCCACTTTGGGAAAATTGTTTTTTGAATTTCTTGGGCAAGAAAACACCAAAAACGTCCATTTTTCCCTCATGTGGTAGTGTTTCACCTTCCATCACTATTTGGATTGAACAAAACATTTTTGGAAAACCAATTATGCATTCACGCCGCAGAAAGCAAGCAAAAATGATTATGAGTTTGAACCATTTAGAAATTTCTCCTGTCTGGGGATCTGAATCCTTCACGTTTCTGGTTTTTGTGTTATGATTTTTCCCTTGTTCAACAATTTTGTTCTCTCTCACATTTTCTCCTGTCTGCTAGTTGTTTTCCTGAATACGATTGCCCTGAATCCATTTTTGTGTCTTTGATTTGAAAGACCAACAACGTTTTCATTTTGGCATTTTTGTAACAATCGGTCTTGCACAGGCAATGTTCATAGATTCGTAAATTCCTATGTGTGTATGTAATCCCCGGCATCTGCTACATTTTGGTAAATCCAAGGACTGAGATCCTTGTGTGTGCATCCATGTTTGGAATTTGAATTAATTGAAGGAATGGAAATAGATTCTGGACTTGCTTGATAAACCTAGTGTGTTGAAGAACCTCACAAACCAATTCAGAAGGATGGTTTTATGCTTTTCATGCCCTGAATAGCACTGGAAAAGAAGGCATGGCCCGAGGGACTGTGTAGCAGAGAAGGGAATGCTTCCTTGTGTTGGATGTGTAATTGTTTAGAAATCAGGCTAGATCCAGTGTGGGTGTTCATAGCTCTGGGCTTGAGCTCACTAGCTTATTAGTCAGTCTTTCCACCTCCTTGACAACTTGATAAGCCCAACTGGAAGGATGGCTTGGCTGATATCCCAATAAACCCATATGTTGGCTTGGTTGTGTCTTATGTGAATTTGGCTAAGTGTAAACCACTGTCTGTGTAAGTCTGATAAACCCAACTATGTTGGCTTGACTGAATTTTAATTGTATCCTTGGATATGGGTGAAGTCTTCTAGTGTTCCTTATTCCTTGGGGAAGACCATGCCCAGCTTGGGGGTGGCATTGTTGCTAAGAGATTAAAGAACACACTGGCCTATGGTTGGGTGGAACATTGCAGGGACATAACTGGTTGTGGGACGAGCTTCTTTCAAAGATAAGTATTCTTGTGTATTTAAGTTCTGCAAATGTATTTGCTTATGAATTATTTTGAAGTTATTATGAACATGTTGAATGCATGAATGTGTTGAATAAATGATTTGCTTCCGATGTATATATCATGTACATTTCATTATGCATATATGTATTTATATGTTTTTATAAAATGCATTATTATATTATGTTCATGGGGCTTAGTTTTCCCGGGTTGTTAGATGTTGGCCGCGTCCTCTCCGTCGAGTAAGAGTAGGGGATATTATAGTACATATCTTGCCCTGTGGTATCACCGACATCCTAACCGGGTACTTCTGGTTCTTCATCATCTTCGCATCTACTTGGCATCGGGCCGACAGGGAGGAAGACTCCCAGGGATGTCTGGAGAGGATAACCCTATGCGAGCTGATGATTCCTCATCCTCTGAAGTCAATGGTCCTGTCTATGAGGGTGCCTCCTCTTGCACCTACACAGAAGTTATGGTTTTCCACTTCTTCTGCACCGGGGACTTGGAACGCTGCACTCCCCTCTTCTTATTTGGAACCGATGATGATCCCACTGGCATGCTCACAACCTCCTCTTCAATGGGAACCCTGATAATTGGTGAGTCCCTCTCTCTAGAAATCTCAACTGTGATAGGATCACTCCGCATGCCGCAAAAAAACCCCAAGTTCTCAACAAGCACTCAACCTTACTCTGTTCTACAACTCAAGAAATCATTGCAACACAACTTACTACAACAATTTCTACAACTCTATCGACAACTTAATCTTGCACAATGGTGAATTCCAACCGCGTTCAATCTCTTCTCATAGTTTCGAGTCGATCTCTTGCCAATTATGACCAAATCATTACGATTCCTTTTCATTATTATGACCAAATACTGCATTAATCACCCGAATCCACCGCTGATCCTATCAATCCAAGGGTCGGATCTGTTATTAATACGTGTCTCATCCAAGAGCACCACCGGTTAACTGTTTTAGTTGCCCAATTTATTGCTGATTTGACTCTATCACGTCCCTATGGCTGTCACGGTATGAATTCCTATCTGTGATACTGAATTTTTTACTTGCGCAACCATGTCCTCCTAGTGCGCCACCCTCCTAACTTCAATCTCATGCAAAAAAAAACTTTTTTTTTCCATCGCGTAGTGCCTCAAACATCGCGCAGCTCTTCACCCATCCCGTAGGGCTTTATCCTGCTACCAGTAATTAGCTTTGGCAACATTGCTCCATCTAACTCTTGCAGTTGTAATGTGCCCCTGGAGTAATGGAATAATGACATATGGACCTAGCCAATGCATGTGTAACTTACCTGGATGTTTCACGAACTTACTGTCGTACATCAGTACCAGGTCTCCTTGTTGAAAATGTTTATTCTTAATATGTTGATCATGCCAATATTTTTGGCGATCCTTCTCAACGCGCTGGTGAAATTTGCAACAAAGTGATCTTCCTATAGCTGCACCAATTGCGCTAGGAATTCTTCTAATGCTTCTTCATTGTCCGTGCACGTCGCTGTGGTAATGTGCAAACTGGAAATAATATATTCCATTGGCATGACTGCTTCTTACCCATACACCAATTTGAACGGTGTCTGTCCTGTCAATATTTTGCAAGTGGTGTGGTATGTCCACAAGACTACTGGAATATTCAAATCCTAGTCATCACAGTTTTCATTACCTACCTTTGTAAGCACATGCTCTAACACCTTGTTGAACTCCTCAACTGTCCCATTTTTCTTATGGATGATACAGGATAATCTTCTTATGTTGTATCTAAAGCTCCTATGTCAATGCGTTGATCATGCGATTAATGAAGTGACTCCCTTGATCGATCATCAATATATTTGGACACCCAAATCGAGTTACAATGTTGTCAAACTAGAACCTCGCTGCTGTCATAGCGGTGTAATCCACAATGGTCATGACCTCCGCCCATCTCATCAAATAGTTTATTGCCGTAATGTTGTACCATGCACCACTTCTTTTTCCAGGCGGGTTGATTAGTCCCACAAATTCCACATCCCATTTGTCAAATGGTTGTAGCGTCACCTATGGTACTAATGGAATTTCTTCCCTCCTTAATGGTTTTCCAGTCCTTTTCCATATGTTGCAAGTCCATGCATTGTCTATTGCATCACCGTTAAGAGTGGTCCACCAAAGTCCTGTGCATAGCACCTTTCTTGTAGTAGCACAACCTACATTGTGTCCACCTGCGACTCCTGCATGTTCCTCTGCCAACACCTGCCCTTGTTCATGCGGTAGGAAATATCACCGTAAGATATCATATGTTCCTAGTTTATAAATTTCTCTAGCAATCAACTGGAAATCTGTAGCTCGGACAACTAACTACTTCTTCTGAGTTGTAGTGAGCCCTGCTAGTGTTGTTCCCGTCGCCAAAAACTGGACTATTTTCTCTTATTAATCATCAACCATATTGACTCTAAATAGTTATGCATCTGGCAACTCATATTCAATGTTCGTTGGTTCCTCACCTATCTCGATCCATGATAAGTAATCTGGGCCAACATTCAAGCGACCTAGATTCACAATTATCTCAAAATCAAACTCCTGGAAGAGAAGTAGCGAGAGACATATCTTCCCCCCTCAACACATGCTTATTCACTAGGTATTTCAAAGCTAAGTGATCTGTAAACATCTTGAAGTGACCTCCCAACAGGTAGTATCAAAAATTTTGTAGTGCATATACCATCGCCAAGCCTTCCCTCTCTATTGTAGTATAATTCTTCTCTGCATATGACAGATTTCGACTAGCGAAAGTGATCAGGTGGTCAATATCACCTTCACTTGGCTGAGCTAGCACCACTCCCAGCACAATGGATGAGGCGTCAACATGAACGTGGAACTCCTTTTTCCAACTGGGGAAAGCCAATATAGGTGCAGAAGCCATATTTTCCTTCAACATGTCAAAACCTCCTTGACATTCCTGACTCCATGCAAATACCAAATCCTTTTTTAACAACCTTTCCATAGGAGTTGTGATTGTGGCTTAACCTCTGATGAACTTGCGGTAGTATCCTGTGTTTCCCAATGTCAGTCTCAGTTGATTCACATTTGTAGGTGGTGTCAAGCTCAAAATCAACACAATATTGGCTGGGTCAACCAACAATCCCTGCTTACAAACAATGTGTCCCAACAACATCCCAAAAGGTGCACAAAAAATACACTTCTTGGAGTTCAACGTGATCTGGTGTTGTCGACACAGTTCCAGCATCAGTCATAAGTTTTATACATGATACATGATAAATACATAAACCGTTCAGTCATCCATGTAAACTACTAGAAAATTATGAATAAAATACTTGAATGAAGTGACAACAATTATGGAGAATATCGTAGGTTCATTCTTCAATCCAAATGGCATTTCGGTGTACATAAAACATCCCCATTCAGTAACACAGGTTGTCTTGTGGTGATGTTCCTTCACGATCTAAATTTGGTGATAGCTAGAAATTCCATCTGTGAATGAGTAAATTTCTTGACTGTCCACTCCTTATAGCACTTCATCAGTGAATGGTGTTGGAAATGGATCATGCAGAAACACATCATTCAGTTTCCTGAGATCAACAAAAATATGAACCTCACCCGTCTTCTTATCTTGCACAACCATGGGACTGATCCATTCTGATTCCTCAACTAGTTCTATTATCCCAGCATCCAGCATTCTGTCGAGCTCTACTTTGACCTTATCCTTGTATCATAGATTCAAGCGATACGACCGCTGCCTCACTGAATTTGCATATGGTTTCAGTGGGATATTCATCTCCCCCAGATATCCTAATATCCCCTTCATCTTAGAAAAATTCATAGGGAACAAGTCCAAGAACTCATGCAACAAGTCCATTATCTTTGCTATTGTTTCCTCATCCCAGTAGTCCCCAACATTCGTGAACTTTGACTGCTCCTCCATCCCAATGTTGACCTTCTGAATTTTTAACGGCTGATTCATTTGATATGTTAATATCTTAGGTGATGCGACATCGCAACTTCCTTCTGTCTCTAGAATATTGATGTTACATGGATCATCACCGTCATCTGGCCCTCCTGTCACATTGTAGCATTCCATCATCGTTTGCATCATGTGTGTTGCATGTGGGTCCATCGAGTATGTGACTGGTACTACTTTAAGAAAAACATCGCATATATGCTGCAACGCACTATGAATGGCTGGGTCTGTGTATGCGAACTAGAATGTATGATTGCAGCAGGTTGACAACTCCTCCTATGTCGTAATTTATTTGTACAATTCAGTTGAGACATACCATTATCGTGGCATCTCATCCAACATGTGTACAAATGCATATACCAACTTGTCCTTTGGTCACGAGACCCACATCGTCTAGCATATGATCAGATGACTGCTTGGATCATGCCCCCCATCATACCTCTCAGCTTGGTAATTTTTGCTTCACCAATTGAACTGTCATTAGTCTGTGACATTGCGACCACCCAGTGATCAAATTCTTATGGTTCACCCACCAATGTGCTAGAGTAGACTTCAATACTTCATCCAATTCTAGAAATCGTTGTGGTTCTGACACCTTATCCTCAAATTCAACTAGAAACTTAGGAAAATTAGGAAGTCCTTCGTACACTAGTAACTAAATGGTTTATGTTGCGACTTGGCAAAATGACTAAGTAATCAAGCCACACATCCAAAGTGATACCTCATGCATACAATTTTTCCAGTTTTCCAAAGAATCATTAAAGTCCGAAGATGCAAAGCTAGAGCTGCACCAACCAAGATCACCGTCGACAGTTGGATGGATGTAGTCCTCTGAGATATTATATGCATGATCCCATCCTTCAAGATCCTATTTCATAACCTGTTCAACATATCATCATCCTTCAGTCAGGTCCATCAGAGCGATGACCTTGATGTCACGGTTTTCAAAAGTCATAACACATTTTTAAAAATTGATCACCGCCAAACTTTCATTGACCCATCCGATCCCCAACAACGTGGGATATGATCCTGCACCATAAACAACTTCAATCACATCAAAATCAACATAGGTTTTCATACCCCCAAATTCCAATGCAAGACACGAAACTCACCTAATCGGTGTTACCCTGGCTTGGTTAGCCAGCTGCAGTTGCACTGGGGACCAAACCAACCACAAGCTCCCCATATTTTATCAGGTCTGCTTCATTATAATGTTGACGTCTGATCCTAGATCCAAGATAAGTGATTCTACCTCGTAGTCCCTAATCTGAATTTTCATTCTCATCTCTCTTCCTATCTTCCTCTTGTGTAAAGATTTCATCGCGGACTCCTTTCGTCCCTTCTCTGGTCGATACAATAGATTCACGATCTCAACAAGAGCATCAAGATATTTGTCCAGTGAAAAAAAAATTCAAAGAAATTCTGCAAGGTACCATGCTGTTGCAATGGTCCTACTACTGAAGTCGAATCAAAAGCAGTTGGAATCTCATAAACATGCAATTTACCAGGATCCCTTCCTATCACATCGCATGCTTCAAATAATTTATCTTTTTTTGCATCAACATCAATCTGCACCTTCTTCTTCCCGGCCAGTCGAATTTGTGGAAATGGGCTATCGTCCACTGTCGTTGCACCTTCGTGAGTAATACCAACAACATCATCATCCTGCGTTCTTGGTTTTGATGAGATCTTCGCAACAGTTGGTCCCTGATTCTAGTTTGACGATGGATTCACAGGTTGGTTTGCTACATGTCCATTATTTTGGTTCACATTCCGGTTCTGCAACTGGTTTTGGTTCTGCAATTGGTTCTACAACTGAGGAATGTTTCTGGCCTACCACCTCACGATCAGTTGTGGATAGTTCTCAACAGTGTGGGAAACAACAATACAATAAGTACATTGTGTTAGTTTTTCATCACATTAAGCTAGCATTATGATCTTAGGATCTTTTCACTGAGAGAATAACAAGAACAGCAATAAACATAAGCACATCACAAGAGACAAGAGACACAAAGAGATTTTCCTCAGGGAAACCATAAAGGAGAAAACCCCTCAACTTCCTCTAAGATAGAATCAGCACCAAAACAGTAAGAGATCTCCCAAAATAGCAGTAGTCTTCTGTCTTCTGTCTAGGCCCAAAATTTCCTTCTCCAAAAGTGTGCCACACTTGAGAGAGCAAGTGATGGATTTCACAAGTGATAAATAGAGAGTCTCTCACTCTCTATTTATATTCTTCCATTGACTTGAAGTGCACTCAATCATGTCGACCCAACTAACAATTACTTACTCGAGCCTACACCTTAATTAGTGTATAATAACTCAAGTGCCCCAAAACTGTGGGGACTTACCTAATGACTTGATATGACTTGATTACATTATTAATCCTCCCGATCGGAACATTGGGGCATGATCACATGACTCAAATACATAATAGAGATAT